>JAUPMG010042159.1:0-28206 GCA_031762675.1 Pachysandra terminalis | reverse complement strand
TCTTTTGATTTAGGCCAGTGTAAGCAAGTATTTTGAACCTTGTGTTGCACAAATCACTGAGGGTAACTTATTTACCGGTTTGTGCATCACCATTTTTGGCGACTTCACTGGGGAACTTGTTTGTTTCCTATCATTTTTCTTGATCAGTCTAATTGTTCAGATGGCCCCAGAATTACCTACTGTCAATGTTACTGGAACTCAGGATCTTTCTGTAGATCCCACGACCAACACAGTTAATCCAACAATTGGATTTGTTGCTGCACCAGCAGGACCTTCTACTTCAACTGCATCATTGCCATCTAAGGATAGAATTGCTGCTATGCTGAAAATGATGGCAGTTGTGCACCAAGACATTATTAACTTAGCAAGCTGCAGCTACTGCTCGAGCAGTACATTAGATAAGCTCTACCCTATCACAGTCTTTGCCATCATTTCCGCCAGTTAGCACCAACATTTCGAGAGAGGAACCTTTTAGGTCTACTTTCAAGAATTGTTCTAGTGTTTTACCACCACGGTCACAACCATCACCAGCAATTGCTACACCTACCTTTCTACCATCACAGATGCATTCATCACCGACAATTGCCACATCTTCCATTTTGCCAGCCATATCAGCTTCTCCACATTTTGCTACACTTGATGAAGTTGCATCTTTGCTCAAGAAATCACAGACTCGAGATCCTGAATGGGTCAACAGTGATTTTTGTCCACCATATCCTTTGTCACTTTTGAGCAAATCTTACCCGAAGGACTATGTGAGTCCTAAATTCTCTAAATTTACTGGTCAAACAGGGAATGTGAAGGAGCACATCAGCCGCTTCATTGAAGCTTTGCGGGCTCATGCCTCGAACAATGATCTTAAACTCCAGGAATTCTCGAAGTCCCTGACGGATAAAGCCTACACCTGGTACAATAACCTTAAGCCAGAATTTATGGACACGTGGGAGGATATGGCTGCTCTTTTCTACAAGAAATTTTATATCTCTGAACAGGTATATACCATCATCGATCTCAGCAGAGAACATCAAGGTCATTCTGAGGGCCTTGTCGAGTATGTCAAGCGATTTTGAGATTTGGTGATGTCATGTACTGAGACAGTGGCTGAAGCTCAATCAGTTGAGTATTGTATCATTGGAATCCTTCCTGAATACAGGATCCACTTAGAGAATCTGGGAATCACAAGTTTCACTAAGCTTTATGATGCAGTTCGAAATCTTAGTGTCTCATTGCCGAGTATTTCTAAGAAGAATGAGCGGAAGAGGAATGAAACTATCCTGATTGAGGATAGTCCTTCCAAGAAGACTAAGAAGAATGAGAATATGAATTCTTGAGATCTGCCACTTGAGCCGGATTGCACGCCAGCTCAATTTAATGTTTTGTTCGAAAATTGGGTGAAAGATGACTGCGTCAAACCTCTTAACCCAAAGGAGGCACCATCAGCAAAAGATCAGAACAATCCGAAATTTTGTATTTCATCAGACTATAGGCCATAGCACCTATGATTGTTATTCTATGAGAAGGCTTTACAGTCTTCAGGTAAAGCTTGGTGAGATCGAGTTGCAATCCGAGAAGGTGCACATTGATCATTTACCTAACCACAAAGGCAAATGAGCTTATGTCAATGTGGTTGTTTCTGAAGTCACTCGAGATGTCGTCTACCCTCCGAGAGTAGATTTATTGAAGTATCAAAGACTCGAGGAGAGTATGAAGGAGATAGGCTTTTCGAAGCCTGAACAGATAGCTATTCGAGCATATGCTCAGAGACTATCGTTACGAGAAGCCTAAGAAGAATGTGCAACTGCTATCTTGGAAGAAGGTTTAATTACCTTTGGACCAGAAGATATGATGGTTTCTTATGAAAACCATGGAAGAACTCTATACTTGAATTCTGTACTGCAGGGCGTTGATATTCGAAGATCTTTAGTAGATGCAGGATCTTCCTTGAATATCATCCCAATTGGTATACTGAAGGCCATTGGAGTTTCATCCGAGAGGGTGATTTTACAAGCAATGAAGATTTATGGCTTTGACGCTCGAAGTCAGTATGCTTTGGGTCATGTGACCCTCGAACTGCAAGTTGGACCATATAAGTATCCAACTTTATTTCATGTGTTGGACAGCGAGCCAACATATCATAATTTGCTGGGAAGACCTTGGATACACAGATGTAAGATTGTCCCCTCGACTTATCATCAGTGCTGCAAAAGGATTCGAAATGGCAAGATGGTTCGACTTGTTGCAGATCCTTGCCCATTCGACCTGCTCGAGGTTCATTTAGCAGACGTTGTTGAATATGATGAACTTGCACCAGCTGGCGAGTGTCAGGTTTCTCTTCCTCGATGGATATCTCTTCCTACATGGCCATTAAGAAAGAGCTGAAGAAAAGACAGGCTGTGTCTAAAGTAACTATCGAACAACCAGCTTCAAAAGGTCGTTGCACTCGAATAGTCACATCGGATGGGCGGATCAAATATCGTCTATGGTCTGAGTCAGAGCAGCAAGAAGATTCTCTTTTGAAATCTATTTCAATCAGAGAGCCTGAGCCTGAAGCGTACCATGTCAAAATTCCAAGTGATAAGGATAGTGACGACATTCCATCCATTGCCGAGATTTTCGAGGTGCATCATGAGATACAAGCAACACTAGAGCAGATAGAAGATAATGTAAAGAAGTCTGTTCTCAAAACCTTGGAAGAAGTTAATCTCTCAGAATCAAGGGAGGAGAGAAAGACTACTTTTATTGATGCAAACTTACCTCCTGAGGAGAAAGAAAATTTTGTAATTCTCTTAAAAGCTAATAAATATGTGCTTGCTTGGTGATACGATGATATGTGTGGACTGGATCCTTAACTAGTCACGCATAGATTACATTTATCATCTGATGTTAAACTGTCAAGCAGTTATCTCGAACTTTCAAGTCCAAGATTGAACTACAAATCAAAGCTGAAATCGAGAAGCTCTTGAAGGCTGGTTTTATCAAACCAATACAACATCCAACTTGGCTTGCAAATGTTGTGCCTGTGAAGAAGAAGAATGGACAAATCCGTTGTTGTGTTGACTTTCGAGATCTCAACAAAGCATGTCCTAAGGATATTTTCTCATTGCCAAACATTGATCTCCTTATTGATGCTACAGCGGGACATGAAATATATTCTTTCATGGATGGTTATAGGGTTATAATCAGATAAAGATGCATTATGTGGACGCCCAACATATGGCTTTTCGAACTCCGTTGGGTAACTTTCATTATACAGTTATGCCATTCGGATTGAAGAATGCTAACATATCAGCGAGCAATAACTACTATCTTTCATGACATGATGCATAAAGAAGTAGAAGACTATGTGGATGATATTATGATCAAATCTAAGGAATGCTCTCAGCACCTCGAAGTATTACAAAGGGTTTTCGAATGTTGCAGAAGCTATAAGTATCTAATGAATCCTGCTAAATGTGCATTTGGGGTGACTGCTAGCAAGTTCATTGGTTTTTTTGTTCACAGACAGGGAATCGATTTAGATCCCACTAAGTCAAAAACAATTCTCGAAATGACTCCTCCCATAAATCAGAAGCAATTGAAGTCTTTCTTAGGGAGAGTCTCTTACATTCGAAGATTTGTCCCAGGGCTTTCAGCATATATATCTCATTTCCTAGTGTTACTTTGAAAAGGAGAGGAATTTATATGGACATCAGAATGTCAACAAGCTTTTGAGAATATCAAGAATCTCTTCAAATATCCTCATACCATGGTTGCACCAATCCTAGGGAAGCCGCTTCGAATGTATCTGGCTACTTCGGATGATGCTATTGGAGGGTTACTAGCTCAAGAAGATGATCAATGGGTTGAAAGACCTGTGTATTACATTAGTGGACTTTTGTGTGGGGCGAAAGTAAAGTATTCTCAAATTGACAAGTTATGTTTGGCTCTCTATCATGTGACTCGAAAGTTGAGACATTACCTCTTAGCGTGTCCAACTGTTTTGGTCACCCATTCGAATCCTATCAAGTATTTACTGTCACAACCTATTTTACTTGGGTGATATACCAAGTGGTTGCTGCAATTATCAGAATTTGATATCATTTGCGAAAATCCTAAAGGTATTAAGGGACAGGCAGTAGCTAATCTGCTTGCTGCCTTCTCGAAAGTTCAAGAAGACGAAGAATTTCCTGAATTCGAAATTAATTCTGTGGAGGATCAGGAATGACAAATGAAATTTGATGGGTCACCAAATTCGAACATAGGAGGAGCTGGAATAGAATTCACCTCAAGCGATGGGCAACATCTATATTACTCTTTCAGATTAGATTTTGTCTGTTCCAATAATAGAGCGGAATACGAAGCTCTGCTCATTGGGTTAATCATGGCGAAACAGATGGGAATACAAAGATTACGCGTCTTCGGTAATTCGAAAGTTGTCATTTCTCAAATTAATGAAGATTTTGTTATCAAGGAACATGAATTGGTGCCTTATATAACAAAAATTCGAGCATTAATGAGAAAGTTTGTTGAATGCATTTTGACTCATATCCCGAGAGCTAAGAATCATCAAGCAGATATTCTAGCTAATCTTGGAAGCAGATTGAGTATGAATGAGGATTCTCAACAAATCCAAACCATTCGAAAGACATTGCCAGCAACTTTGGATCCAGAAACCGAGAAAGAGAATATTTCTTCAACTGACTGGAGGCATGCCATACGACATCAGCTTCGACATTCTACCTCCATTTTCGAAATTCCGATTCGAAAGTTGGCAAACTTTGTATTTCAAAGCCCCCTAATGGAGTATTACTTTGGTGTGTCGGAAACGAAGAAGCACAACAAATTCTTGGAGAAATACATAAGAAGACTTGTGGCTATCCAGATTCCATCCCTTTATATAGAAGGTTGCAAAGATTTAGAGTGTATTGGCCAACCATGTCTTTGGATTCTTCGAAACTTCAGAAAAGTTGTATTGATTATCAAAGCATTCCTGATATCATGGAAGTATGTTCTATCTTTGCAGAAGAAGAAGACTGGAGGAGACCATTTATACAATTCTTCAGGGATGACTTTCAACCAAATAATGTACATAAAGCTCATAGAATTCGAAGAAGAGCAATGCGCTTTCATTTTCAAGAAGGACATCTATTTCGAGTAAGCACAAATGAAAATCTACTCAGATGTCTAGATCCTCAAGAAGCAGCTGTTGTACTTCGAGAAGTACATTTACGAGAATGTGGGGCTCATCAAGGGAAAAGGAAATTGTATGAACAACTTCGTGATATAGGATATTGCTGGCTTACTATGAAGGAAGATGCGTTCGAGTATGCTAAGAAGTGCGCGAGATGTCAAATACAAGGAAATATCCCAAGGTAGCATCCTCGAAGTATGCAATCTATAATCACTCCATATCCTTTTCATACCTGGGGGCTAGATCTGATTGGTCCAATTAACCCACAAAGCAAAAGGGGACATACTTGTATTTTAGTGGCTACTGAATATTTCACCAAGTGGGTGGAAGCAATTGCTTTGAAAATGGCAACAGGAGCGGCTGTAGCCAATTTTATCAAGGAGAATGTAATTGCTCGAGGAGGAGTACCTCGAAGAATCATCATTGATAATGGGTCTTCATTTTTAAATCGTCCAGTTTGAGAGATGCTTGCAAAATACAACATCATACATATCAAGTCTACTAGGTATTATCCACAAGGCAACGCTCAAGCAGAAGCCACAAACAAGACGTTGATCAGATTGTTAAGTAAATTAACATATGATCACCCAACTCAGTGGCATGAACACTTGTTTAATGTATCATGGGCCTACAGGGTTTCTAAGCACCGAGCTACAAAAGCAACTCCGTTTTCATTAGTATATGGAATGGAAGTAGTTCTACCTATCGAAATTCATATAGCATCAGCTCGAATTCTTCAAGCTGCTGAAATGGATTGGGAGACTCATGATCTGATTGCAATTCAAATGCAGCAGATAAATGATTTAGATGAAAGAAGACAACAAGCCTTGGCAAATAATCTACAATTTCATCAAGTAATCTCGAGAGCCTATCAAAAGAAAGTGTCTCCCAAAGATTTTGAAGTTAGTGAATTGGTGTTTCGAGCTTCATTCTATGAAAGAAGCAACACTATTAAACCAAAATTTGCACCAAGGTGGGATGGACCATTTGAGATTATTGAGGCATATCCTTCAGGTTATTACAAAATTGTTTTACTTGAAGAGAATGCACAAGAAGAATTAGTGAATGGAAAGTGGCTAAAGCATTATTATTTTTAACAAGAAAATATAATGTAAAAAGATTTTTCATTCATTTCAATCTCAAGAATACATTTCTTTTGGAAGCACACGAAATGAAACAATTACATTTGAAACTTCTAGTATTTTCTTTGATCTCATTTCCGCTTCAGACTTCAATAACTGAATGTATTCTTTGAGCTGTTCAATTTATGTTTCTTTCTCTTCAAGAGATTTTCTGAGCAATATCGTTTCTTCCTCCTTCTTCTCCAATTCTTGAGAACTGTTGGTGAGTCAAATAACATCAAAAGTGTTGGTTTCAGAAGATGGAATGTCTAATGTTTTTTCACCCGGAGAACTAATTGGATTGTTGCGAGCGGAACGAATTGATCAAGAGTCTGATTAATCTGAATCTCGAAATCTGCTCTTTCTTGAAAACAAGCAAGAGACTTTTCGAGAATGGTGAAATGATTCTTCAACCATTCAATATTCAGACCAAGATTCTCAATATTCAACAAAGACGATTTCCAACTCTTAAGATCTTCCACAGCTAAAGAGGCGAAATTCTTCTTAGACATTTTAGTAAGAAGGGTACATAATTCTTGATATCCTGCGATCCTCATGAAGGAAGAAGGGACTCGAATGTTGTCGGATATATCACCATATGCGTTGAAAATTGCATCCATCCATTTTGTCATATGTTCGAATATCATATATACCCCTTCATACAAAGTAATCTGAGTAGAAGACATTTATGATATTTTCCTCTTTCGGAGATTTAGACCCGTGGAAGTATAGGAAGAAGAAACACCAGTACTGGACATTGCTTCAGCAGTAACGGTGATTGATACAACAGTGATAGCTTTTCGAACAACAAAAGCTGATATTCCCGAACAAGTGATTATTGGAAAATCCGCAGAAAGCAATTCAATAGCTGAAAAGGAAAAGTCGAAAAGGGTTAGAAATCCTTTAAAAATAAAAGTTTAATGTATTACAAAAGATTTATACTTACCAGTTGAAGAAACAATTTCTGCAGTTGAAGACGGGAGAATTTATGAGGAAATTGCAACAGTTGTAAGAGCAATATCTGGCTCTACAATTCTTGAAACAGTAGCAGATGCTTTCTCATTTGAGATTTCTGATGAAGTGATTTTTGAAATATCCATCATTATAGTTTCAATTTTCGAAATTTCAACCGAGGAAGGAATAACACTACCCAGGACATATGAAGGGATGGAGGAAGAGACATTCACCATGGCAGTCTCAAATGAAGACACAATTTCAGAAATTATTCTTGAAAATGTTGGAGAGGTGGTAGAAATGATTAAAGTAGACGTTGAAAGAGGCAAGGATGTTGACATAGAAGGTAAGAACATACTCGGGTTATGTGGTAAAATTTGACTATCATTATGAGTAGCTCCTTCATTCTCTATTTTGTCAACTATTTCTTCTTATTCTTCTTCTTCTTCCTCACTTTCTTCTTCAAATTCTTCATCTTCGGAATTCTCCTCTGATTCTTCTTCATCTGATTCCACAACCTCTATAGGTTCCTTTCTTTTGTCTTCAGGTTCCTCCCCTTTGTCTTCAGGCTCTGAAACCTGAATTGAAGTTTCTTCTGAAATTGAAGCTTCTTGTTGTTTAGATTTCTTAATAGCTTCATCTTCAGCTCTATAAATCCCAACCTCCATCAGAAGAGAATCGAGAGGCATGTGCTCCACATTAGGAAGTTTATTAGAAGCTAATCCTCTACGAGTTCTCAAGGATGTTACCATCCTTTCAGCAATTCTTTTTATGTTCTTCAAATATTCGGGAGTGCATATAGCAGCTACCTCTTTACTTGAAAGAACTTGAAGATCTTTAGTAAGTTATATATATATAAATATTTATATATCTTTTTTTAGAATAAAGGTAGTAGACATGGAAGGCATCAAAAAGAGGTAATCATAATTACCAGAGATAGGAGCTTTTCAGCATCTTTATGGGTTGCTAGCTCAGCTGCAGAAAGAAGAGGCTTCGGTCTAGGCAATTCCTTTATTACTTTCTTATTTTTATCTACAAAAGAAAACACACAATATATATAAACACTCGAGAATAAGACATTCCAAGTATTACTCGAGATAAGCTACAAGCAGAATATTTTCACCTAGAGAAGAAACTTCAGGAGGTATAGCAATATTTTCTTCAGCAGGCTTTTCGACTGCAAGAGGAACAGGCTCTTTACTTCTGACTCGATCAACCTGATAATCAATTCTTATATTACTTACATCCAGGAAATGTTGATAAAATTCAAGAAAAAAAAACTTGAAATTAAACACTTATTGGTTGAGTTTTCTTTTTTGGAAGGAATGTCAGAAGGAAGAGAAGTTTTTTGCTTCGAAGCTTGCGCACTTGAAGTCTTGGATTGTGGACTTTTTGAGCTCTTTGAAGTTGTAGCTGAAGCTTCAGGAATATTATCTTTATTTTTAATCTTTGATTTTTCTTTTGACTCTTTCTTTTTCGAAGTGCGAGTCACCAATTCAGTCTCTGTAGACTTCTCTTCATTTCGAGAAGAACTTCCAAAAGGAATAACACTCGAAGAAAACTCTCTGATGGATGAATCTGGATAACAAGTATATATGAAGAAGGTATAACAAGACCTTTCAAAGGAGCAGTTGAAGTATTTTTCTTTGAAAAGGTTTTCAGTCTTCGATCTCGAGAAGATATGGTCTGATCCGTAGGCACGACTTCACTCTTTGGGTATTTGTCAAATTCAGAAAGCAGCATTTGCCAAAGATTTGCCCAAAGTCTTGAGGTTGCACCTTTTCTCGAAGCAGCAAGAATATAAGCAGTTTTGAATATCCAATCACATTCTGCCACTTTAGAAAGAAAGAATCTTCGTCCTGCCTCTCTAGGTGAAGGAACAGCAGGAGGAACCACCAAGGGTACAATTTGGTTCAGGCCAAACTGCCTTAACACTCGGTGAGGGTTATAATGGAAAGCATTGGAAAAATCACCCTTAACCATGCCAAGAACATGACCATAGTGAAGGGTCACGAGATATATTTTCATGAATTTCGTACGAAGATGAAAGTCTGAAACGGATAAAGTTATATCACTTGTTTCTGATACAACAGAATGGTCAGCTCGGATTATCTTTCGAAGATAAGGTCTGAATTAGAATTCGGACTCCTTATCTAAGACATTGATAAGTTCGACATCACCAACTCGATGATGATCAGACCAGAAGACACAACGGGAATGAGAACAACTAGGTTCACGGATTGATGAATTGGGGAAAACTCCAAGTGGAGCATATTTCGGATATCTTTCCCAAAGAAAAACTTGAAGAAAAGCCGTATTTACAACAGACTCGACAATTCTACAACCTCTACATCGAGATTGATCATCAACTAGTAGGTCGAAGCTTTCATATAAGTTGCCTAGGAAAAGAGGTGCTGAAGGAACCTCGAGTCCTTGAGCTAACTTAATGGCTAGAGGAAAAAGTTTCTTATGGATCTTATCTGAAGGAAAACACGGAAGAACAAAATGGGATAACCAGAGAGAGAGGAAAGCCTCGAAATATACAGGGCTATATCTACCAGCCCCATTAACAATCGAAAGGATGTTCGATTTACCTTTCACATACTCTTCTCTCCAGAAATAGCGAATCCAGCCCGCTACGTTCTGACGAGAACTCTTGCTATCATATGAAGAGCTCGAGGACTTCTTCAATGTAGCTTTTTGTAGAGAAAGTTTCAAACCTTCAGTTAGATCTTTCTCACTAGCAAGTTCTTCCCGAGATAGTGAAATGTTGCCCGGATGAATTTCACCCATAACAGGAAGACTGTACAAAACCCTAACATCCTCCAATGTATGTAGGGGTAATCTCTCCAAAAGCTGTCACAAACGTATGAGTTTGTGGATTCCAACGGAGGATGAAAGATTTGAGACCTTCATAGTCTCGAGAAATCAAAGACAATGATGCTCGAACAACATTATAGATACATGTTGTCTTCAATCTGGCTTCATACACTAGAGTAGACAAGATGCTTCTACACCAGGAACCCCAGCCCAGCGGAATACCGAAATGCGACTTGAAGTAGATAGCAGAAAATGGAAAATCATTCCGAGATGTTCAAAAATAGGATATCAATCCAAAACGATTCAAATTTCCTTTGATTTCTTCATCTGAATAAGGGCTTAGCAGATCTCCGTTATCCCTTATATTGGGAATCCATTTGTTGGATGGATCCCAAAATAACTCATCTCCAAGTTCAATACAGGAACTCGAGGGGTCTTCATTCACCAGCATAACTTTCTTCTTGCCGGATTTGCTTTTAGGAGCCATTTCAGAAGCAGAAAAATATGAAGTGAAGGCACTGAAAGTATTCTGAGAAGAAGAAAGGAAATTGCCAAAGCTTAAAAGAAGGAAATCTGACCAAGGTAAATCAATCTCCAATGATTTTCATACATTTATAAGTTTGAATTTTGAAATGGTTGCTTATATAGGAAACTGTAGCGCTGTCATCTCGGGTTAACAAAGCGTTTCGTACGCAAAACTAATGACCGAAGACACGTTAGCCTTGCATTTAATGCAAAGTAGACTAAATGCAGTGACGGTTCAATCTAACTGAATCATGCGCTTACAACGTGTCTAATCATCACGTGGTAAGCGCAGGGGGGCTAAATGATGAGATTTCAATAAATTTTGAAATACGACATTGGCACCAATACCGATGAATATACATGCATATTAAATATGCATGCATATACAATTTCTTCATATTTTGAGGACTACTCGAGATAGACATCAAAGAAATATTGCGTATACAGTTTCTTCATATTTTGAGGACTACTCGAGATATACCTCAAAGAAATATTTTTAAGGATCTACATTAGATGGACCTTAAACAAGATATTTCAAGGTCCTATTTGAAATAGACTTCAAACAGAGCTATTTTAAGGATCTACATCAGATAGACCTTAAACAAAAATATTCCGAAGATCTACACAAGATAGACCTCAAAAAGAAATATTTTAAGGATCTACGTCAGATAGACCTTAAACAAGATATTTCGAGGTTCAATTCGAAGTAGATTTTAAACAAAAATATTTCGAGGATCTACACAAGATAGACCTCAAAAAGAAATATTTTAAGGATCTACGTTAGATGGACCTTAAACAAGATATTTTGAGGTTCTATTCGAAGTAGATTTTAAATAAAAATATTTCGAGGTTCTACACAAGATAGACCTCCAAAATGCTTAAGAATCTACATCAGATGGACCTTAAACAAAAATATTTCTAGGTTTCACTCGAGATAGACCTCCAACAAAAATATTTTAGGGATCTATATTCAGATAGACCTTAAACAAAGATATTTCGAGGTCCTATTCGAGATAGACTTCAAACATAAATATTTTAAGGATTTACACCAGATAGACCTTAACCAAAGATATTTCTTAAACAAAATATTGTGAGGATTTACTCGAGATAAACCTTAAACAAAAAGATCAGGTAAACCTTAAATTTCTTTCAAATACCCAGATATATTGGGAGAATTTATTTGAAACATTGAAAATTGTCTCCTATTTGATAATGCGTTTACAATGAAGTTATATGACTACATTCCAAACGCATGGGGCTAATGATGATGAGCCAATTTGGAAGTTGGATTAATCAAATCACGTTTTGACACGTGGCAAGGGCAATTATGTAATTACATATCCAAAGACCATATTTGGTCAAAATAGTATATTTCGAAGAAAGTCCATTCAGGGTTAATTATCTCGAAATTAACAATATATATATTTAAACTCTACTTAGCCTCGAAAGAGAATTCTTGAAACATGAAAGGCATGTTCAAGTTAATCAACTCGAAAGGGAAAACATGTAATTTGACATACACAGACATTTCGAGATAGTATCTCGAAATAATAAGTTTACTATCCCAAAGTCATGTAACTTTAGGGATAGTCATATAGGTAAAGTAGAGACAATTTTCGAGATAGTAACTCGAAATGATCATGAAAGCATAAAAATGTGAAATATAAGGGAATTTTCCTTGATATTCATTGCTCTTCGAGGTTAGTAAATTTGAAGTTAATCATTTAAAACATAAGGGGGAAATAAACATTAGAGCTTCAGGAATGGAGGGCCAGAGAGGTAAGTCCTATTAAAATCTTCGAATCTTGAAACATTAAAGGATTTGAAACAACATAGAACGGTAATGTATCATTAATTTTATAACGGCATATTCATTACTAATCTAAGCGTTTCGAATATATTCATTGAAACATTAATGAAGTGTTTTGAACATTCGAATCAAAACGCTTGCATACATTAATGAGACGTTTTGAGTGAATTGAATGAGACATTGCAAATGGTTCAGTAATGATTATGAAGCTATAAAAAGACAATGATACACCAGAAAAGGGGATTGGATTCTTCGGCATTCTGAACTTTCTCTGAGAATTAGTAGCGTATTTGTCTTGAGAATCCTCTTTCTGAATTAACATTTTTGTGTGACCTTTCCGTTCATTGCTGACTGATCCTTGTTTTTTTTTGCCCCACTCACATTTCTTAAGGAAACCTTACATTGGAACGGTCATCTTTTTTATTTAGGCTAGTGTAAGCAGGTATTTCGAACCTCGTGTTATACAGGTTATTGAGGGTAACTTATTTACCAGTTTGTGCATCACCAATACCTATTTTACCACTAAACTATCATAAGCACTTAGATAAATGTATTTACCAAACGCTATTTTCTTCAAAAAAACAGTTTATTGTTGTTGTGGATAAGTGCACCCATTGAGCAACTTATCGATAAACACAAGCAGAGCCGAACACAGCCTTAAGGTTATTCAGCTGCATCAATGAGGTATGGTTTTCATCCATTGACAGTTATCAGGGATTGAACCAACAAATGAGAAAAATAGGAAAACAGAACCCAGCACTTCTTCTTCCAATAAGAGGAAAGCCATAGGTTCAACAATATGTAGGTGATTGGAGAATTCAATCATCAGCTCAAGGAGGATAATGAAAGAGAATTTTAGGGGCACCGCCATTGCCATGTTTGCATGCTCAATCCCCATCCATTATAAAATTTTCAAATGAGTACCAACCAAGGTCAAAGATAAGGTACGGGATCAAAGGAAGGAGGTATACCCTCATCACCCAAGTCGGGTGGGATATGATAGGATTGAAAAGAAATTGGTGAATTATGATTTTAATTCACACATAGTATGATTGTACTGATCATTGGCATTAAACTATGTTCAATTTACTTAAATTGTTGAATGATGTGATTAGGAGTGAGGGGGAGTACTCATGGTGACTGCTATTCTAGGGCCCGAGAAGGTTTTCCAATTGAGATGGTGGAAAAGCATAATTTGCCCAAGGCTCGAGAACGGTGACGGGGAGATATGGGGTTAAATTAAATTACAAATGATAATTTTTTTTTAATGTGCTTATGTAGAAGTGATCATGATCTTACTATTTAATTTAATGATTAAATAGTAGTTAATTTTATTTAAAACTTTAGAATTTAATTGATATTAAAGGGGGCTGAAATGGACCTTTATGGGAATACGACAAGTTCGTAATTAATTGTGGTACTTGTGTGAAGTAGGTGTAATGGGCTTGGACCCAACACAACAGAATTGATTGAACATTTGGGCTGGCCGAATAAGCCCATAGAGTAAAGGTATGAGCGTTTAAGACTTTTACTATCTAATTTGAATTAGAGATTGATCGTGTAACTTCCCACTAACTCACGTAATACCAAAAGGGAGAGAGAAAGTATCTCACACGATCAAACGAAGAGAAGGAAAAAGGCTGTCACAGAAATCTGGTTTTGAAGGAAGTAAAAGAAGAAGGAAAAGAAGGTTTGGTGATCTTCGTTGCTGGAAATATACATAGATCAGATCTACGAAAAACGAGGTAGGGATATATTCTTTCGTTTCTACGGTAACTACCTTTATTTATCTTTCAATACTATAGATATAGATGTGATGCATGATTTTGAATGTGAAAGCATATTAGATCAAAGATGTAGAGAAATTAGAAACAATGGGTGCTATGTTGTTTGTTTGATGATTTATATACTAGAACTATATTGCTGTGTAATTTAGTGTTTTATACGTTCTTAGATCTATAATTAATTATTTGTTGATTTACTTGTTTAGATCTATAGAATAAATTAGGTTTTGTGTATTTGATATACGGATCGTATGAATGTGTTATAGAGACTGAAATATTAATGTTAGAACCTTAGAAAATCCTAGTTTTAAATATAGACACGAAGCCCTAGAAGAAAACTCATAAAATTGGCTGAAATTGTCGTTCGGTAGGAGTCTCGGTAGCTACCGAAAATTTCCAGAAAAATCAACATTCTGGACTTGCTACCGAGGCTTGGTAGGTGAGCTACCGAGGCTTGGTAGGTGAGCTACTGAGAAGTTTGGCAGGAGTCTCGACTGATACCGAACTCCTACTGAGGTCCAAAAGATTACAAAATTTGAGGGAAGATTCTCTAATGAGTTGTGCACATGCCTACATAGTTGGTTTGTGTGCAAAAGACCTAGCATTGGTCGAATCTTGAAAAGTATAGGAGAAGATCCTCAATTCAGGACTATAAGACTAATTGGAATAGAACATGAGGTGATATCAACTCAAATGATTTGGATCTGATCATAGGACCTTAAGATATGATCAGTATGATTAGAAATGGTCAAGTAGGACTTGATTGGTTGAATGGTTCTTATAGCATCCAATATTGACTTATGTTTACTGGAGTTTGACTATGATTATGAATGATTTGTATGATTGAATGAAGGTACTATGAGTATCCATGACTGTGAATGTTGCTTGTGTTTGAATGACTTGAATTTGTGATCGTGGATGGGTGTATTCCATCGTGGGTGAAAGTCCCTAAAGGAAAGGCATGTTATGGGTGTATTCTACCGTGGGTGAAAGCTCCTAAAGGAAAGGTTTGGTATGGGTGTATTCCACCGTGGGTGAGAGTCCCTAAAGGAAGGTTTGGTTACATGTGTGCTTCCCCGTGGGTGCAAGTCCTAAACGGAATGTGAGTATACTGGTGTATTCCACCGTAAGTGTAAGTCTCTTAAGGAATAAGAATGGTGGCTTTCCTCTGTGGGTGCTAGCCCCTAAAAGAATGGGTTACTGAAACAAATGTATTTCCACCATGAGTGCAAGTCCCTAAAGGAATGTTACAAGTGGCTTCCTCCGTGGGTGAAAGTCCCTAAAAGAATGACGTGTTACTGGTGTATTCCACCGTGAGTGAAAGTCTCTTAAGGAATAGGAATGGTGGCTTTTACCGTGAGTGCAAGTCCCTAAAAGGATGGGTTGTATGGTCGTGAGTTGGATTGAGTACGTAATTGGGCTAGACCTGGTTACACCCTGCATTGCATTGCACTTAATCTCACTTCATGCTTGCATCATATACTTTTATTGCATTGCACATATGTTTGAGTTGATTGTGGTGCATATTCAATATGACTTTCTTGAATTGCTTGTGATTGTGATTGGGTCGCATTGGTCGTAGCAAGGCGGTACCTTGTGGTTACTGGTCATAGCAAAGTGGGACCTTATGGTTGATTGGCCGTAGTATGGTGGGACCATATGGTGTTTGTTTATGTGATTGATAGGTTGTAGCATGGTGAGACCACGTGGTGTTTGTTTATGTGATTGATTGGTCGTAATAGGGTGGGACCATGTCGTGTTTGTTGTGGAACATAGTGAGACTATGTGATTAATGTGATCTTTGTTGTTGTGTCACATGGTGGGACATGTGTATGCATGTATGTATGTTTTTTTTTGGAACATGGTTGGACCATGTACAAATATGTTTAAACATAATGGGATCATGTGGGTAGCATTAATATAGTCGGACTATGGGATTGTGAACTATTGACTGGTTATAACATGATATTGTATGGTTTCCATGTGAGTAGAGTTTTCATATGATGATTGTAGTATACATGCTAATATCTGAGATTTAGTATGATGATATATTTAACATACATTTGACTGTGATATTATATGATGGTTGATATGCATGAAATAATCGTATTGTTATGCCTGCATAAAAGTATATATTGTAGTCTCATTGGATTTCTCTGCTAGGCTTTGGCTGATCCTTATCTCTACAAGTAATCGATTTGTTTGATCCTGGTTCGCTGGAGAGGAGATGGTGTTTAAGATACTTTTGCTTTTAAGACTACACGACTTTACTTTATTCAGTTTTATTTTATTGGTTTGAACCCTGGTGGGCAGAAAATGTAATAGAGATTATTTTGATTGTTTATTTGTGCGTGATAGCTTAACATATTTAGTTGAACTATGGTTTTAATTTTACGAGAGCCTTCGCTGGTGTTTATATTTTGTTGAGACTCTGATTGAACCAAGATTTGGTTGATTATGTGGCTGGTTATCCATATCCATGTGTTGGATCAGAAGGTCAGTTCTTTGGAATCCTTGAGATCCTATATCTCGGATTTGGGGTGTGACAAAGGTAGTATCAGAGCACTAGGTTTTAAGTTATCTAGACTTTGGGAAGTCTTAGGGTATGTTGAAAACCTAAGATGAAAACATAGAAACATGTGAACCTAGGAGCCACTTTTGTGAATTGTGTGAAATATACTCTAGTATAGTATGTGAATATAATGTGGTATGTTTATAATCATATGCTTGAATATATGTATGTTTGCATATGTTAGAATAGGATTATCACATTACGTACTTGGTGACTCTTTATTGTGTAGATGGCTAGACGTGGACGCAATGTCACCGCATGAGAGGGTTTGTCCGGAGGGGACGAAGATCCAAAGTTATTTGGGATTTACCAAGTACTAGGGGATATGACCACTGCACTTCAAGGTGAGCAGGCCATGAGACAGACCCAAACAGTACCTCTGAGGAACGGACACGGGGGAGGAATATCGTGGCTAGAGAAATTCAAGAAGCTATCGCCACCCTACTTTGATGGGAGTGGATAGCCGATGTGGGCTTAGGATTGGATGGAGGAACTGGAGAAGATCTTCAAAGCCATGGATTGTCCTACAGACCAGAGGGTAAAGCTGGCTGTATTTATGCTGAAAGGAGAGACCTATCAGTGGTATAAGATGGTAATGAATGCCTAGGGACAGGTCAGAGAGTGGGCAGAATTCGAAAGGCAATTCTTTGAGACATACTTCCTGAGCAATGTAAAAGTTCTAAGGAAGGCAAAGGATGAGTACCAGGAAGAATTTTTTGGGATTACTGGAAGGTAACAAAGGAGAATCCTTGTAGGAAATCCCGGTAGTAAAGGAGTTTTCTAGAGTGTTTCAGGAGATACCTAGACTACCACCGTTGAGAGAAATAGAGTTATGCATCGAGTTGATGCTAGGCACTTCACCCATATCATTGGCCACGTTTCGCATGGCACTAGTGGAGTTGGAAGAACTCAAGGGGCAGCTTGATGAGTTGATAGGTAAGGGTTTCATCAAACCGAGTGTGTCTCCGTGGGGAGCACCAGTACTTTTTGTGAAAAAGAAAGATGGGTCTATAAGGTTGTGCATCGACTATAGACAACTGAATAGAGTCACCGTCAAGAACAAGTATCCTTCACCGAGGATTGACGACTTGTTCGACCAGCTTAGAGGAGCCCGATATTTCTCCAAGATCGACTTGAGGTCGGGATACTACCAATTGAAAATCAGGGATAGTGAATACAAAAGAAAGCTTTCAGAACGAGGTATGGTCACTATGAGTTCATGGTAATGCCTTTCGGTTTGATGAACGCCCCAAACGCTTTTATGGATAAGATGGGGTGTTCAGATCGTACTTGGACAGGTTCATAGTTATATTTGTGGACGATTCCCTCATTTATTCAAAGTCAAAGGAAGAACATGAGGAGCACTTGGGCATAGTTCTACAGACACTGTTGGATCATCAACTGTATGCCAAGTTCAGCAAGTGTGACTTTTGGAAGGAAGAAGTCAAATTCCTTGGACATGTGGTGTCAAGAGCGGGAATATTTGTAGATCCTGCCAAGATAGAAGCCGTGTTGGGTTGGGAGAGACCCAAGAACATGGCAGAAATCAGAAGTTTTATGGGATTGACTGGTTACTACAAATGGTTTGTAGAGGGATTTTCGAAGATCTATGTCCCATTGACGAACTTAACAAAGAAAGAAGTTAAATTTCACTGGGATGACAAGTGTGAGGCAGCATTCGAAGAACTAATGAAGAAACTGACCTTGGCTCTAGTGCTTATAAGCCCAATCAGTGGGAAGAAGCTACCAGTGTACACAGATGCTTCACTGATGAGTTTGGGTTGCTTCCTTATGCAAGAAGGACAAGTTGTGGCTTATGCCTCCAGACAACTCAAGGTGCACGAGCATAATTACCCAACGCATGACCTGGACTTGGCCGCAGTGGTGTTCGCACTGAAACTGTGGAGACACTGCCTCTATGGAGAAGACTTTGAGCTCTTCACAGATCACAAGAGTTTAAAGTACTTATTCACGCAGAAGGATGAATATGAGAAGGAGCTGAATATGAGACAGAGGAGGTGGATGGATCTAGTCAACGACTACATCAGGACTTTCTAGTACCACCCGGGGAAAGCAAACGTGGTTACAGATGCATTGAGAAGGAAGCCTCGAAATATGTTTTCTTGTTTACTGAGGCAAGAACAGAGTCTGATTGAAGCCTTCAGTAACATGAATGTCCAAGCCAGCGGTAAAGAGAATGGTGGTCTATTGTTCACCTTGGTAGCGAGACCGTTATGGACAGGATTGGGCAAGGACAGAAATCAGATCTAGACTTGCAGTCATTGGCAGCAGATGAGTCCAAGCCAGACTGGGTATTATCGGTAGACGGAGTGATCAAATACATGGGTAGACTTTGTATTCTGAAGGACGAGACGATTCAGAATGAAATCTTTGGAGAGGCACACACAAGTCCAGGTATTCCATTCACCCTGGCAGCACTAAGATGTATCAAGATTTGAGAAAGGTTTATTGGTGGTATGGCATGAAAAGAGATGTAGCATAGTTTGTGGCTCGATGTCTTACGTGTCAGTAGGTCAAGGCTGAACACATGAGAACAGCCAGATTACATTAACCATTACCCGTTACAAAATGTAAATGGGAGCATGTGACTATGGAATTCATAGTTGGGTTGCCTAAGTCAAGAGGGGAAAGTGATTCCATTTGGGTGATGGTGGAAAGACTGACCAAAGTCGCTCACTTCTTTCCTGTGAAGGTTACAGTCTCTAGAGATGATTTGGCTCGACTTTACGTCAAGGAATGTAAGAATACACGGGGTGCCAGCTAGCATCGTGTCTGATAGGGATACTAGATTCACATCAGAGTTTTGGGTGAGCTTACAGAAAGCTTTGGGTACACAGTTAGATTTTAGCACTACCTTCCACCCACAGACAGATGGACAGATCGAAAGGGTCAACTAGATACTGGAAGATATGCTACGGGCTTGTGTTTTAGATTTCAAGGGGAACTGGAATGGCCATCTTCCTTTAGTAGAATTCTCCTATAATAACAGCTATCAGTCGAGTATTGGGATGACACTATTTGAGGCTTTGTACAGAAGGCCATGTCAGTCATCCACATGTTGGACCGAGGTGGATGAGAGCAATTTACTTGGACCGAAAATCAACCAAGAGACAACTGAAAAGTTGAAAATCATCAGTAAAAGATTACTAGCAGCTCAGATTCGTCAGAAAAGCTATGTATATCGTTGGAGACGAGAGCTAGAGTTTGAAGTGGGAGATCACGTATTTTTTAAGGTTTCACCGATGAAGGGTGTGATGAGATTTGGGAAGAAAGGGAAATTAGCGCTTCTCTTTGTTAGACCCTTCGAGGTATTAGAACGCATCGGTAAGGTGGCATACCATCTAGCCTAGCCATATCACTTAGGAGCAGTCGACAATGTCTTCTAAGTCTCTATGCTAAGGAAATATGAATCGGATCCTACGCACGTCATTGACTGGACTGATTTACCGATAGAAGATGATGTGACATATGAAGAAGTACCGGTAAGGATCATGGACCAGAAAGAGCAAAAACTGAGGACGAAGACCATTCCCTTGGTGAATGTACAATGGAATCATCACGACGAAGCAGAAGCTTCATGGTACTAGAATCGGAGATTCGGAGGCGATATCCAACGCTATTTGATAAGCGAGATACGTATTAAATTTCGATAACGAAATATCATAAAGGGGGGGAGGGGAGAATGTAGTGACCCTGACCCTACCATTTAATTTAATGACTAAATGGTAGTTAATAATATTTATAACCTTAGGATTTAATTGATATTAAAGGAGACAGGAATGGACCTTCATGTGAATAGAAAAAGAAGGTTTGGTGATCTTGGTTGTTGGAAATCTTCATATATCAGATCAATGGAAAACGAGATAGGGATTTTTTCATTTCTACGATAACTACTTTTATGTATCTTTCAATACTATAGACATAGATGGGAAGCATGATCTTGAATGTGAAAGCATATTAGATCAAAGATGTAGAGAAACTAGAAAGAATGGATGCTATGTTGTTTGTTTGATGATTTACATGCTAGAACTATATTGCTGTGTAGTTTAGTGTTTTATATGTTCATAGATCTATAATTAATTGTTTGTTGATTTACTTGTTTAGATCTATAGAATAAATTAGGTTTTGGGTATATGATATATGGATCATATGAATGTGATATAGAGACTGAAATATGAATGTTTGAACCTTAGAAAATCCTAGTTTTGAGTATAGGCACGAAGCCCTAGAAGAAAACCCAGAAAATTTGCTGAAATTATCGTTCTGTAGGAGTCTCAGCAGCTACCGAAATCCTACCAAAAATCCCCAGAAAACCAACATTCTAGACTTGCTACCGAGGCTCGGTAGGTGAGCTATCAAGAAGTTCGACAGGAGTCTCGGCAGATACTGAACTCCTACCGAGGTCCAAATGACTTCAAAATTTGAAGGAAGATTCCCTAGTGAGTTATGCACATGCCTACATAGTTGGTTTGTGTGCAAAAGACCTAGAATTGGTCGGATCTTGAAAAGTATAGGAGAAGGTTCTAAATTTAGAAATATGACTGATTTGAATGGAACATGAGGTGATATCAACTCAAATAATTTGGATGTGATCATAGGATTTTAATATAAGATCAATATGATTAGAAATGGTCAAGTAGGACCTGACTGGTTGAATGGTGCTTATTGCATCCAATATTGACTTATGTTGACTGGAGTTTGCTATGACTATGAATGAATTGTACGATTGAAAGAGGGTACTGTGAGTATCCATGACTTAGAATGTTGTTTGTGTTTGAATGACTTGAATTTGTGATGGTGGATGGGTCTATTCCACCGTGGGTGAAAATCCCTAAAGGAAAGGCATGGTACGGGTGTATTCCACCGTGGGTGAAAGTCCCTAAAGGAAAGGTTTGGTATGTGTGCATTCCACCGTGGGTGAGAGTCCCTAAAGGAAGGTTTGGTTACAGGTGTCTCAGGACTTGAACCCAATAGACCACTGGGGGACCCAGCGGAGTCCAAATAGTGACCTCTTCCTCGGAAGGAGAGTGGCATTCGATTCAAGGCAATAGCAAATATGAATGGATTTACATTCAATTAAAATAAGGAAGTATTTACACAATTACATCAAAGTAGCAGCGAAAAGATCAAAATATGAGTTCTAGGTTAAAAAAATAAGATTTTATAACTAAGAAGATACAACCTACGTATCCTCGAACAAAATACATCAACTAATAGTATATCAAAATAGTTACAAAAGATGTTCAAGCAATTACAATGCAGTCTCTGAGGTGTGTAGAATTTGTCATCTTCCTCGTATTCTTCTTCTTCTTCAATGTGTCTGTCAGCAATGTCTAAATTCCTTGAAATTGTTGGCTTAAAAGCATGAGCTAACTAGCCAGTAAGAAATAGATTCAGGAAGATATGAGGTAAACCCTAGAGTCTAAACAACCACAATAATTCAAGAACAATCAACTAGTAGGAATATAGTAATGCAATGCATGGGGCAAATTGATTATTAAAATGAAATGACATGAACCTAAACTATAATCATCACCAAGGTGACTTATCAAACAATCTACATGTTGTGAAATGCATAACTCTAGTAGAATTTCAAAGTGAGCCGTTTTCTGATCCAGCCCTCTATTCGGGGTGTCCCAGCAATCTGAATTCCCCCCAGGGTGTTCCAGCAACTTGAAATCATCCCCCATATCGGTCCATGGAATAGGTTTATTCTACGTGTACAGCGTAGTTCTAAGGGCTTTCAACCTAGGTGGCACAATTCCCCCACTTATTTTGATTAGTGGTCCCTTGACCGAGACTTGCAGCCAGATGCGGTGTCCCTCAAGAAATCATGATCACTTGACTAGACTATAGAGGCCCAGCTTTGTTCCTTTGGTCTGATGCCCCTTGGCTAAGGAAGAGTGTTTTGGGTTAGCTACTCCCTCAACTCTATCCCGTCGGACTCCTCACTAGATGTGGGGTCACATCACTCTCATTGTCATCCTTGAGACACAAAAGAGAGGTCTCGGGTTACAGGGTCATACTCTTCGACCACCGAGGTCTAGAGTCTATGAAGCGTAGTGAAATGTGCTCATTAACTAAGCAAGCATTTCGTGGTGTACAGTGTGAAAGAGAACAATCTAAAGTGTGTAATCCATTTACTTCCATGTATCTCATATGATATTTCTTTCGTTTATATTCTCAAGCATCATTTCTACTATCATTCATACATTTGAGTTAACACCATGATTCAATCCATAAGTATGACAACAAGTATTAGTTTATATACATCAAAGCATAGAAGTAAGTAGTCTAGTTCGGCGGGGTCCTCGGCAGAATCTTCGGTGCACTCAAAACCTACCTCGGCGACTCCTTCAGTGCACCCTTCGGCGCACCAAACCTTGGTTCGGCGACCCTCTCGACGAACCTCTCTAAGTTTCGGCGACAAAACTAGGGGTTCCTTTCTCGGTGAACTCTTCGGCGCACCGTGACCCAATTCGGCGAGCCGAACTGGTCCTTGGCGACTTGTTCTTGATTTGCATGCTTGTTGACCTGTTTAGGTGTGCTGAGGGGTTCACCCTGCGCCCAGAAAGCGTTTTGGTGACATGTTCGGCGTGCCTAGGAGGCCACCGAACGTCACGAACGGGCCAAAATTTTGCGAATTTCAGTTATTTTGTAGGTTTCTCAATCCACAAGAGTAAGGAGGCTAACATATGTGAATTGTAAGAAAGAAAAACACAAAATAGTCACATTCAAATCACTCAAGCTACACATACATATTCACCAACACAATAAGCATGAATCATGTGAAATTGAAAAGAAACTAGGATTTAACTAATTATGTTCATGAATCTATACTTACCTGTTAGGATTCAAGCACCACACACCAACAAATCAACAAATGAGATATCTTCCTCTCCAAGCTTTTCCTCCAAGCCAAAACCAAAACAAAACTCAAAAAAACTTGTCTCCCAAGTTTCCCATGCAAAACAATCTCCCCTTGCCATGTGGCAAAATCTAAGCCCTCTAACATTAACCACTTGCATCTCCACCATCCATTTCTATCTACTCAATCGAAAACCTTAATTTCTAACTAATCAATCAAAGCCATACACCTCATCAAAACATAATAATTACCATAATGCCATTAGTTCAAACAATTAAAGTTAAACTACAGTGCGTCACACAAGGACCATAAAAATCATAGTAACGAGCATTTGGATCTAATCCGATCAACAATCAATTCGGCAGATAGAGTCATATCAAGGAATGAAATAATATTAAATACTCACGAGGTGGTTTGTGGCCGTTATAGCCTATCCCCTTAAAAGGATTTCGTCCCCGAAATCTACTTACCTTACGTGAAGAGTTGTGGATATCTGGCTCGCATCTCGTCTTCAAGCTCCCAAGTTGCTTTCGAAGTTCCGTGATTGCTCCATAATACTTTTACCTTCGAGATGACTTTGTTCCGCAACGCTTGTTCCTTCTGGTCTAGAATCTCCACTAGATGTTCCTCATAGGTGACGTTCTCTTTGATAGTCAATGTCTGCCCATCAATCACTGAAGCGGGGTCCGGGTGGTACTTTCTCAGCATGGACACATGGAATACATCGTGTACTAAGTCCATTGTGGACGGTAGCAACACTCGGTAAGCCACTTCTCCAATTCTCTCGGTTATCTCAAAAGGTCCGATGTAACTTGGCGCTAGCTTACTCCTCTTGCCGAATCTGACTACTCCCTTGGTCGGTGAGACTTTGAGGAATACCCAATCACCCACTAGGAACTCTAGCTTCCGTCTTCTCACATCTGCATGCTTCTTCTGTTGATGCTGAGCAGTAAGCAATCTGCCTCTTATGAGCTTGATCTTCTCAGTTGTTTCGGCCGCGATCTTGGGTCCTAACGGAACATGTGCATTGTCCTCATTCCAACATATAGGTGAACGACAGGGTCTTCCATAAAGCTCTTCAAATGGGGCCATTCCCAAGCTTCCCTGATAGCTGTTGTTGTAAGAGAATTCAACTAATGCAAGGTGGTCTTCCTAGCTACCCTTGAAGTCCATAATACACGACCGTAGGAGATCTTTAAGAACCTGGTTTACTCTTTCTGTCTGACCGTCCGTTTAAGGATGAAATGCGGTACAGAAGTTGAGTTGCATCCCCAAAGCTTTATGTAAACTTCTCCAAAATCTTGAAGTAAACTGAGATCCCCGATCTGATGCTATGGTAATAGGTACTCCATGCAGGCGAATAATCTCTCTAACGTACAGTCTGGCTAGGTCGTTGGTGTTCATTGTAGTCCTTGCTACTAGGAAATGTGCTGACTTTGTCAAACGATCGACAATTACCTAGATCATGTCAGAGTTGCTACGAGTCTTCGGCAATCCCATGATGAAATCCATGAAAATGTGTTCCCACTTCCACTCTCCGATGGGTAGAGGTTGAAGTGTATCGGCCGACTTCTAATCCTCTGTTTTCTCCTGCTGACAAGTGGCACACTTGGTCACAAATTCCGCTATCTCAATCTTCATACGGTTCCACCAATAACTGCGTCGAAGATCGTGATATGTTTTGGTGATGCCTGGATGAATAGAATATCTCGACCTGTGAGCTTTAGCTAGGATCTCATTCTTCAATTCTTCATTTTGAGGTACACAAAGTCGTCCTCTGAATCTGATGCTTCCATCTTCAGCTTTAGTCCAGTCTGTTCTTTCTTTTTCTGCGGCTAAGTCTTGCAACCACTCGTCATCCCTTTGAAGGTCAATAATCCTTGCCTTGAGTGACGGTCTCGAAAGAATGTTGTACAGTCTCATACCGTGATCCGCTCTATGTATGCGAAATCTAAGATCTGCAAGGGCTTCATACAATTTCCACTCTTGAACTAGTAGATGCGCCACGACGCTCCTAGGTCTTCGGCTGAGTGCATTTGCTACGACATTGGCTTTGCCAAGATGATACAGAAGGGAGAAATCGTAGTCATTCACGAGCTCCATCCATCTCCTTTGATGCATGTTCAAGTCCTTCTGCGAGAGCAGGTACTTGAGACTCTTATGATCTGAGAATACTTAGAACGTCTTGCCCACAAGATGCATGGTGTCTCCAAATCTTCATTGCAAACACTATCGCTGCAAGTTCTAGATCATGTGTGGGGTAGATCTTCTCGTGCGTCTTTAGCTTCCTTGAAGCATACGCTACAACTTTACCATCTTGCATCAAAATGCACCCGAGTCCGGATAGTGATGCATCGGTGTAGACAACGAAGTCAATGCCGCTAATAGGGACGCTGAGAACCGGTGCAGTAGTAAGCCTTTCCTTGAGAGTAGTGAATGTTGTCTGGCAAGCGTCATCCCAAATGAACTTGACGTCTTTCCGCATGAGCCTGGTTAGCAGTGTTGCAATACTCGAAAAGCCTTCAATGAATCTCCAGTAATACCCTACTAATCCAAGGAAACTACAAATCTTTGTAACGTTCTTCAGTAGTTCCCAACTAGAGACTGCTTCTACTTTACTTGGATCTACCGTGATGCCTTCTTTGGACACTACATGCCCTAGGAATTTCACTTCTCTCTTCCAAAATTCGCATTTAGAGAACTTCTCGTAAAGTTGATGATCTGTTAAGGTTTACAAAGCGATGCTAAGGTGCTGCTCGTGCTCTTCCTCTGACTTTGAATAGATTAATATATCATCAACAAACACTACCAGGAACTTTTCTAGATAAGGTCTGAAGACTCTCTGCATCATGTCCATGAATGCTGTTGGGGCGTTAGTCAACCCAAATGGCATAACCACGAACTCCAAGTGTCCATAACGCGTCCTGACTGCTATCTTAGGAATATCCTCCTCCCTGATCCATAGTTGGTGATAACCAGATCTGAGATCTATCTTTGAGAAATATGATGCTCCCTGCAACTGATCAAATAAGTCGTCGATACACGGTAACGGGTACTTATTCTTCATCGTGACATGATTCAGCTTCCTCTAGTCGATGCAAATTCTGAGTGATCCATCCTTCTTCTTTACAAATAAGACAGGCGCTCCCCAAGGTGATGAACTAGGCCGAATGAATTGTATCAAAAGGAGTTCGTCCAACTGTTTCCTCAATTCAGTTAATTCAATAGGCACCATCCGGTAAGTCTGTAACGCTATAGGTTGAGCTCCTGCGACCAACATGATACAAAATTCTACTTCTCGCTTAGGTGGCAATCCCAGAATACCTTGAAATATCTTCCCGAATTAGCACACAACCAGAATGTCTTCCCACTTCTTCTCTCCTTCGTTAGACCACTGGTCTAAACAAGCTGATAGGTTGGGCATCCCTAAACTTGGAGCCATGACCTCAATTAAATCACCCTCTGGGGTTAGAAAAGAGATAGCTCGGTTATGGCAGTCTATCTGCACATGGTGTGCAGTTAGCCAGTCAATTCCCAAGATGATATCAAATTCTTGCATATTCAACACTATCAAGTCTATAGGTAAAGTAAACTCATCTATCACAATGACACAAGACTTACACACCATATATAGCTGCGCTATGCCTCCTACTGGGTTCGCTACTACAAGACTCTCTTCTAAGTTCTTCATGTGCAAACCAAGACTGTGAACCATTGAACATGAGATAAAAGAATGTGAAGATCCGGTATCAAATAGTACACATGCTGAAATATAGGAGAGTTGAATGATACCTCCCATAACCTCGCTCTGAGGCTTGATGGTAAAGACCTTGGCCGTCTGAGGTTGAGGTTGAAGTCGGGGCTGAGGGGGTCTGCTCCTGGTTCCCTTGAATGGTGGCTCTTGCTGGATAGGAACTGGGTTCTGAACAAAGTATGCCCTGGGCACAAGATGCTACTGTTGTTGCGGCTGACCTTAGAAGAAGTTTTGAATAGGATTCCGTGATGCACGTCAATCCCTGAAACTATGACCTCACCTCCTACAATTATGACACCGCATAGGCACGTTCCCAAAACCTTGAGAACTGGAAGGTCCTTGCGTTCTTTGTCACTTCTGCACCTCAATTGTCTTGCCCTTGGTGCTGCTTGGTCTTGGACCGCTCTTTGCATTCCTCAGGTCCACGTTCTTCCTGAATTCCATTATATCCCTTTCAACTTTTCTAGCACAGTCCACAACTTGATGGTATTCAATGAAGTTCCTCACCACCAACCTACTACGAATATTGGGCCTCAATCCGCACTTAAATCAGAAGGCCTTCTTCTCCTCATCATCCACGGTGTACTGCGCGGACTGTGATAACTCAGTGAACTTGGCAGCGTACTCCATCACCATCATAGACCCCTTCTCTAACTTCATAAGTTCCATCTCTTTCTCTCTTCATAAGGTCTTAAGGAAGTACTGTAATGACCCGAACCAGATTTTTCCAATTTCATGGGTTATCCAGTCCAAGCGTCACCTTCACCTCGTATTTCTACGAGAGTGGCAACACAACAATTAAATCAT
>JAUPMG010042138.1:0-14212 GCA_031762675.1 Pachysandra terminalis | reverse complement strand
CAAGATTTTATTATTTATATCTTATACCCCAAACTTTCTACTAATTACAAATAAACCTAAATTAAATTACAATTTGGCCCCAAATCTATTCTTGATTATAGTTTTCAACTAAACTTACTTATTTATGACATTATTACCCTTATATAAGGTTAGGGTCATTACAAGAGCTGAGTTTTGGAGGAGAAAATAGAGCCGCAAGGGAGAGCGTTGCTGCTGCGGCAGCAGGTGGAGGGGAAGAAGAAGAAGAAACAAGAAGGAGAGGAAGAAGAAGAAGAGGAATCAAATGAAAGAGAGGAAATGACAGAAACTTACCAGATTCGATTATGGGATTTGCTCACCTGAGAAATAGGTGGTCGCCGGAAATGGGGATGACGCCGGAGTTTGAGGTGTTGGAGTTTGCAGTGCCGTCGCCGAATTCGGAAGAGGAGAAGAGCTTAAGGATTAGGGTATTCTTTGTCTTTGCTCCCAAAATTAGAAAAATTCAAGAGAGCTTCAATCTGGTGCGTCCCTAGTTTTATAGCCAGGGAGGGGGGTTTTTTTGAAGTAAGGTTTTTTTGGAGGGGTTTCATTGAAAATGGAAAGTGAATAAGACAAAAATTCAGAGAGGGTTTTGAGAAAAATGGTTAGTGGTCGCTTTCAAGCAGTTAGCAGATATTTGCGAGCACGTGTGGCGAGATTCTGCATCACACGGGCCTGAAACCTTTAACTGACACGACACATCACCTAGAATTGCCAATTTGGCGGATAAAGTCTACAAAAAAAATTTAGGATGACCCAACAACTTTTAAAGTTCAAAATTTTGTGAAATCATAGTTGTTTTGAAGGTTTTGACACAGAAATCAAATCCGAAACCGAAATCTTGTTTTAACCTTCATAAATTGTCAATTTTCACCAAAAGACTATTGGGGTAAAATGGTCATTTTACTTTACAATCCCGAACCTAGCCAATATTGTACCCGTCGGAAAGCATTTTCAATCTAGATTTTGAATTTGAGGTCCAAATTAGACTTTGAGCAAAATATAAAATAGGAGGCACTTCCAAGGGTATTTTGATCATTTTCAGGAATTTCTGGGATTTTCATTGAATTTTGAGATTTCAAAGGAATTTGAGCACACAGTAGAGATTAGATTCCGATGATGATTTGGAGTTGCTGATTCTCAAGCCAAGCCTTCAAGGAGGTGAAAAAACAGGAAAAACTGCACTTTCGTGCAAATTGGGGTGTCTACAGTTGCCCCTTTTTGTCGGAGTCGTGAGCAACAAACGACAAAGAAAAGAAGAAATGACCCCAATTTACACAGTTCAATGAAATTGTGCTCTATGCCAAAATTAGTCATCATATTTTGAACTTCCAACAATTTTATGTTTTCAAAAGGTGTTTTATCAAGGGAATGTGTCTATTCTCAAAAGGGTGAATGCTTGTCTTTTAAGAGGCGACATTGCTACATCTCAAGAAGACAAAACACAAAGGTCTAAACCTTATTGGGCTGTGTATAGCTGAAAGGTGAGAAGGTTTCAAAACTTCCACCCTATGTGTCCATCGGTAGGCTCACCAGTGTACCGGTGCCTACCGGTGTACTGGTGCCTACCGGTGGACCAATTAGACCTACAAATTAGTCCTTGTCGGCAGGCTCACCGAAGTACCAGTGCCTACTGATGGGCAGCAATTCTGGGAAATTTCTAAGGTTCTAAAAACCATAATACCAGCCCATCCTTAATCCAAGTCAATTGAAACCAACGTTAAAACTTATAATCAGTGCAAAATAGTCAAGAACACTCTAAATCATCATTCGACAAATCAAACGAACTAAATCAACTATTTAACATCATCATTTAAGGTGTACATCCAACTGTAAATCTGAAGAACAATTTCCCTAGCATCTATCATTCCACACAATCGATTAAAACATACTTCGGCACATAAGACAATGAAATACGAATTCATGCAATAAATCCGAGATCTATGATATTCCATATGAACTATACAGAAAATATGACTTATAGTTAATTTGATATCCGATTAGTATATGTTTCTTCTTCTTGCCTCTTCTCCCTTTTCAATATCTAACTTAAGCCTCCCTTCTTTCTCTTTCCCTTATTTTCATCTCTTCTACAAACCCAAACCCTATTCTTTCAACCCAAAATACAATTCACGTTCTAAACAAAACCCTCCCTTTTTAGACTTCCCAATTAACTCAAATCCCCTCCTAACTCTCTTCCTAACCTCCTTTACCCATAACCTAATAGATAAGGCAACTTTCCCACTAGGAATCCTTTCAAAAATCAAACTTCTATTAATTTGAACTCCTTCCTTAACTTCCTAATCTACTTTTTACTAATTCAAACCTCAAGGTGAAGTACTAAACCACCCTTAATTCTATAGCTAATGACTCACACGACTAACTCAAATCTCAACCAATTCAATTTTTTTATTTAATTACTCCATAACCTCTATAGTTCCCCTAAGTTATTCTTATTGCCCAAATTTCCTTTTAATTACAATTTTAGTCCAACTCTAAACAATAGTTATCAACTTGAAACATCTACGTCTATAAGTTTATACATTCAATTCTAACTTTATAAAATGGAGTTATCCTGATTGCTCATGATGATTCTTAGATTGGCTAATCTAAGTTTCTATACATATTGGTTTGTACTTCCATGTTATGCTTATTTAATCAATTTAATTAATCTTAAATTAACTTAAATAATTAATTATTGGGTTAGGGTCACTACAATAATAATAAAAGTAATAAATACTACTCTTATCAAACCAACAGAGTGCGGAAGCGACATATAGAAACTAATTCAAATCCAAGGCTTCAAAAGAGCCGAAATCTCAACAAAATAAAGTAAACCAATAACAGACCCAATCCTATTACATCAAACATAACAATGGTTCAAAACAGAAATAAATGGGCTCGGCGTGGTCTCAGCGTACCGAGGGTTCGTCGGGGGCCTTTCTGGGTGTGTTCGGTGAGGTCTCCGCATACTAGGGGGTCACCGAACTTTATGAACTTGGCCAATTTGGCCTGTTTTTGGTTTTTCAACTCTAATCAAATAAGTTCCTTAAGTAACCTTCCTTCATCTTGGATTCCGTACAAAACCCTAAACTAATATAAGAAACCATAATTAGATCCTTACTTATCAAATTCACCATTAAACCTTGAAAGCTAATATAAAACTTGAAAAGCTTACTTCATACTATTGAAAGTAACCTTTGAAACTCTACCAGAATTATAAACTCAGTTAACCTTGAATACTTACCTTGATGTTGAAGGTTGGATTACAGAATTACACCTCTGATCTTCTTCTTCTTCTTCGTCTTCTTCTCTTCAAGTTGATGAATCAATCTTCCCAAGGCCTTATGCTTATATAGGCACTTAGGAATCCCAGAATTAATAACTAAGAACTTTTAATCTTAACCATTCATTGGGAATTATTAATTCTCAGCCCTTAGATGGATTTTCCCAGCCCATGTGTCTCGTTTCTAATTCTGTTTGTTTCTTCTTTTTATTTTGATTTCTAGTTGGTTTCTAACTTTAGTTTTGTAGAGAATTTTCTAAATATATATTTTTAAATCTGAGCCATTGATTGGAGAGTGAAATCTCCTACAAGATCTCAACCACTCATTCAACTTCAGAGGTTATGATTGTGTGCTATGCAGCTTAGTTTTCGAATTGTACAATCCACCAATCACAATCAGTCAAAAGTCAAATAATATGACAGTTACTAAAAATTTTAAACTAACCCCTAATTTTCTAGTATTCACACATAAGTCCTCTAATTTTGTTTGACCTATTATAGTTAGAAATGACTAAAAGGAAATAGTCAGGTTTATGTATTGGACGGAAGTGTTCCTTCTACGTCGTCAAGGTTCCCTCTAGACGGAGACATTCCTTCTACATCGTCGAGTTTCCCTTTAGACGGAGGTGTTCCTTCTACGTCGTCGAGGTTCCCTCTAGACGGAGGTTATTAGTCTTAGTACTTTCGAGGTTCTCCAACCTTAGTACCTTAGAGACTGCGTGACCTGCTACGTCATCGGGCATCACTCTAGACCGGGGTATGTATCATCTTCTATGTCGTTGAGCATCATTCTAGATGGAGGTATGTATCATCGTCTACCTCGTTGAGCATCGCTCTAAATGGAGGTAGTATCACCTTCTATGTCATCGAGCATCGCTCTAAACGGAGGTACCATTACCTTCTACGTCGTCGAGCATCGCTCTAGACGGAGGTACTATCACCTTCTACGTCATCAAGTATCGCTCTAGACGGAGGTAGTATCGCTTATGACGTCAACGAGCATCGCTCTAGATGGGGGTAGTATCGCTTACGCCGTCATTGAGCATTGCTCTAGACAGAGGTAGTATCGCCTATGACATCATCAAGCATCGCTTTAGACGGAGGTAATATCGCCTACAACGTCATCGAGCATCGCTCTAGACGGAGGTACTATTGCCTACGATGTCATCGATCATCGCTCTAGACAAAGGTAGTATCGCCTATGACGTCATCGAGCATCACTCTAGACAGAGGTAGTATCGCCTACGATATCATCGGGCATCGCTCAAGACGAATATAGTATCGCCTACGACGTCATCAAGCATCGCTCTAGATAGAGGTAGTATCACCTACGACGTCATCGAGCATCGCCCTAGATGGAGGTAGTATTGACGTCTTACAAGTTCCAGGGAGATCTCTCCCCTTAGGTGTAGTATTCACCGAGACGCGTCTCTTTGGTAAACATGAGGCGCACCTCTAAGACTTTCAAGAAACCGAGGAGTTGTCCCATCACAAGTGGGCGTCCTCGAGTATGACTTAAGAGGAGGTCCCAGCACAAGTGGGACTCTCAAGAACCAGAGGGGTTGTCCCATCATAGGTGGGCGCCCTCGAGTATGACTTGAGAAGTATTTCTACATCGGCATCCTGCTGTAAAGGGGTCTAGGATCCCACTGTGAAGTACCTGTTGATGTTATCTTCACTGTATTCGTTGAATGGGTGTTGATCATTCTGTGATTTATGTAATAAAGGGCATCATGGTAGCGTACTACCTCCTCCCTATATCTATGTCTTGGCTGTACATTCCTTGAACCGGTTCCTCGAACTGACCCATGTTCTTCCTTAGGAAGTTCCCGAGGGTTATACCCATGGGTATTAATGGGGATCTTGCTACGTGTCGGTCATAGTCCTACACGTGGCAGTCTATTATTGGGCTATCTGCTCTTGCCATTTTATATCTACAAAAAGTAATAGCAAACGAGTTTTAGAAGGAATTAGAGTAGTTAACTCAACCCATTTAGAAGAAAATCAGACGCAAACTAATAGCTAAAATCAATGTACAACAAGTTTTAAGAAAGAATTATAGTCGAGAAGCAAACTACTTCAAAGAAAAGAAAGTGGAGAAAAAAGTATATTATTGATCTAGTTACTTGAATCGAATTATGTTGAGCAAACCCAAATCGAAGATTGATAGGCAATAAGCAATAAATGCAATAAAGACAACGACGAAACCCAGATGATTGATATAAACAACCACTAAAAATGAAGAGAATAGAAAGGAAGGTGGTAATGTTGAGAAAGAGAAAAACATTAACCGAAGACAAACCTGTAACGTTTTAGTGGAGTGCGTTCATCACAAGTCCATACATTTCAAGATCTTGAGTACTTCATTTAAGAACATATCAATGGCACTTTACATGCCACATAAGCGTATACATGGAATACCTCCAAATGAAGAGAATTTGTCTACGAATTATTCTTATTGTAGATATGAAAAATGTCAAAGGCCCATATTCCAATGAAACACGGGCGCCTGTCAGGACCACGAACCTCACCAAGGGGTATCACGGATGATCAACTTATGAAACTGGCATGTGAAGGCGAAGTACTCATATATATGCTCACACCCTTCTATGACACAAGTCACTTGAAGCCATGATGGTCGTCAACCCGACGAGAGCTTCGAAATTAAGCGTGCTTGGGCAGAATTAGTACCAGGATGGATGACCCCCTAGAAAGTCTGATTCATGGAAACCAAGAGTGGCCAACTTGTGCAGTTTTGATTCCCTTGAGCCCCAGGCGGGCCTCATGACAACTGTTGCTCAAGATCGCTTCTGATGAGTCCCTAATGCTCCCCTTGCGTCTTGAGAGGGTCTTATGACAACTGACCCTCAAGATTGCTTCTTACGATCCCCTAGTGCTCCCTTGCGTCTTGAGAGGGTCTCATGACAATCAACCCTCAAGATCGCTTCTGATGAGCCCTTAACGCTTCCCTTGCGTCTTAAGAGGGTCTTATGACAACCGACCCTCAAGATCGCTTCTTACGAGCCCCTAGCTCTCCCCTTGCGTCTTGAGAGGGTTTCATGACAACCAACCCTCAAAATTGCTTCCTACAAGCCCCTAGCGCTCCACTTGCGTCTTGAGAGGGTTTCATGACAACCAACCCTCAAAATCTCTTCCTACAAGCCCCTAGCGCTCCACTTGCGTCTTAAGAGGGTCTCATGATACCCGACCCTCAAGATCTCTTCTTACGAGCCCCTTGCACTCCCCTTGCCTTTTGAGAGGGTCTCATGACAACCGATCCTCAAGATCACTTCTTAAGAGCCAAGCCCCTAACGCTCCCTTTGCGTCTTGGTCTCATGACCACTGACCCTCAAGATCGCTTCTTACGAGCCCCTGGCACTCTCCTTGCGTCTTGAGAGGGTCTCATGACAACCGAACCTCAAGATCATTTCTTACGAACGACTCTCAAGACCCAAGATCACTTCTTCCCTTGAGTCCCCAGCAATCCTTAAGACAAGCGACTCTCAAAGTTGATCCTCCAAGACCCTAGAGGCACCAAGGAGGGACAACTTATGAGGCTAATGCCTCAAGAACATCATCTCATTAAGTTAACGTCAAAAACACCACCAGAATGGAACGATATTACATTATTAAAATGGTACTATCAAGGCATGGTCATCCATGGCGGTAAGCCGGATCCCCCCGAGGGGTAGTTGATATCCACGGCGATAAGCCAAATCCCCTCGACGGGTAGTCGATATCCACGGCGATAAGCCGGACCCCCTCGACGAGCAGTTGATATGCAACCACGGTAGTTGCCGGATCCCCTCGACGGGTAGTCGATATAGAGGTGCACCTCACGTTTACCAAAGGGATGCATCCCGGTGGACACGTTGATATGAATTCACATCTAAAAGGGAAAGACAGCCTTGGTCGGTGTGAGATGTCAACAGGTTATTATGAACTTCAATCTAAAAGGGAGAGATAGCCCTGGTCGATATGAGACGTCAAGATGATGAAATGAAATTTCATCTAAAAGGGAGAGACATCCCTGGTCAGTGTGAGACATCAACATGATGATATGAACTTACATTTAAAAGGGAGAGATAGCCCTTGTCGGTGTGAGACGTAAAGATGATGATATGAACTTACATCCAAAAGGGAGAGACGGCCCTGGTCGGTGTGAGACGTTAAAATGATGATATGAACTTACATCTAAAAGGGAGACACAACCCTGGTCGATGTGAGACATCAAGATGATGATATGAACTTTGTAAGAACCTGAATAATCCCTAAAAATCTTAAATTGCGATCTTAGGATGAAATAGTAATTTGATGAGTTGGTAATTTAGTTTCATTTAATAATTAGGATTAGAACTCTTAAAATCCTTAATCCTATAAGACACACTAGAAATTTCTTAAGTCACTAAAACTGTTCAGGTTAGCCAGATAGACTTAGGAGGCAGTGTTGGTCAGATAACTTAACTTAGCAGTTAAATAGGAAATAAAATGATGTAACGGCCTAAACCTTTCTGATTTATGCATATTTACATTTTAGACCTTGTAATGATTCTTTCCTTTGTTTGGATCTCCGATCAAGTTAAATCCAACCACGCGATCGAGTGTGTTGTGCTTAGTAGGCCTTGGTGCTAAACACCGTAGCATGGCCCATTTCAGTCTTTGGATGTGTGGTGTGGATCATATAGATCAAGGCTTGTGATGCGTGGACAAGATTTAATCTATTACTTGTGTTTGTTTGTGTGATTGAGATTGACTGTGTTTGTTTGTGTGGTTGAGATTGAGAGAGAGTGAGAGTTGGTGGTGAGAATACCAACCCCCACTAACCCCCTTAATCCAATGGCTTAGATGAGAGTGGTTTGAATTTGAGGGTTGCGATTGGTTTGAAAGAATCTCTTGTTTCTCTCTTGGTTGGGTGATTTGGTTGCTTGGAGCTTGAAGGAGAAAGGGGAAAAGTCTTGCATGCTTGAGGTTCCTCTTGGTTTTTCTTGCATTTCATTGAGGTAAGTAGATATCTTCATGTTTGTTTCAATGATTGAATTAGATTCTTGAATCATTTCCTCTATTTTCTAGTTCATGCAAGTTCTTGAATGTTAAAGAAATAGATTTGAATGTCATGATTTGCATGTTGAGGAAGATCATGTTTTTAGGATGAAATGTGTTGGATTTTGGTTGAAAAATGCATATATATTGTTTCCCCTTGTTTATATTTTCCTTTGGTGAGAAAAAACCCTTGTTTTGGCTGGTTCGCGACATTCGGCGACCTCCTCGATGTGCCGAACTCTTCGCCGAATGTCTTCTGGGTCGTCAGTGAACTTTTCGGTGTGCCGAGTAGGTCGCTGAGCCTCTGGTTAAACCCTAACCTTCTGTTTTTGTCGCCAAGTATCAGTTCGGTGTGTCGAGCTGGCTTCGGTGCACCGAAGAGGGCACCGAGAATGAAGCCCTGGAATAGTCATCGAGGGACAGTTTGATCCACTGAGCTGGTCGCCGAGGTAGGCTTCGGTGTGCCGAGCCACCTAAACTAATCCCTTTTGGCTGAAATTTGACATATAAGCATGTTCTAACCTAATTAAACTTAATTTGATGTTGGTTTTACTGGTTTATCATTTTTTTATGTCGTTTCTTTAAGGACCCTAAATTAAGTTGCTTTGGAGTTAGTCATTTTCCTTTAACATGTCCGATTAACTTGGAACTTTGCACATAACCTAGAATTGACCTAATTACACCAAGTATATGATGTTATATTGAGTTCAAATGTGATAGTTCTTATACTTGCTTTTTCATGGACCCGTTTCCATGTGTTGATGAAATATGATTGTTAGGCTTGAGATGATTAATATATTTATAGTTGATGATACATTTGGAGCATTAATGTGATTGCATAGTAATTTTATATGGTTACTTCTCAATGGACCCAGTTCGCGTTGCTCAAACTATGACTTGACTTTTATTATATGTGAGATTGGTGATTTACACACTTATTGGTTGTTATTACACCTTGTACACTATGAATTGAATGCTTAGCTAGCATGTACCTCTCCACTTGCACAGCATTGACTCGAGACCATAGCTTGGTCAAAGAGATATAACTATTTTCCGAGATCACTCGGTTGAGTCTCATGAGTTAAATAAGAGTGATGTGCTGTGAAATCCACATCTAGTGAGGAGACTCGAAAGGTCGAGTTGAGGGATTAGCTACCCTAACAAACTCACTCATTGACCAAGGGCATTTACCCAAGGATCAGCACATTGGTGCAGCTTGGAAGATGATGTTTATCCAAGGATCAGCACATTGGTGCAACTTGGATGGAAAATCAAAGAGAGAGACCTCTGTAGTACGTTGATTTTCATGATTTCCTGAGAATGATCTACATCGGTGTAACTCAGAATTGATCTTTGATAAAAAATAAGTAGGGGGATTGTGCCTCCTCGGTTGAAAACCCATTAAACTATGATGTACACATAGAATAGTCCTATCCCATAGCCGTGAGTATGGGGATTAATTCATGTTAATGGGACATCCTGGATAGAGACTGGATCAAGAGGAAACATGCCATATTTACATAGCTGACAGACTGCATTGCATACTAGATTGCTTGATTAGCTCACCTTGGTGATTATTTTAAATAGGTGCACAACATGCATAATAAATACTCGATCTCATGCATTTCATTTCATTATGATCTCTTTATTGTGCGGATTGGATATTGAGGAATGACTTGACTCTAAGTTAATCTTGTACATTCATAAGTGTATTTACGTACTGGCTGTGTAGCTCACGCTTTTTAGTAAACAACTTTCAGAATCTTTAGTGAAGGCAGTAGCTGAAGGGAGTGAAGTCTAGGAGGATCTTTTGGTTGAGGAGCTTGGTCATGAAGAGATATCCTGGATTAGGTATTGCACTCTGGTAGAATTTAGTAATAGTCTAGAATTAAACCTTTCTTCTTTTAGACTTATCAGATTTAGTTTTGGTAGCATTAGTTACTTATATCTTACTTGTTATGAACCAAACCAGAAAATCCCAATTATGAGATTTCAAGCTTAATTCGCAACTCTCACCTCAAATAAAACTTGGGAGTGGAAGCAATACTTAAACCAAAGTTGTTAAATCATAAAGGAATTGACACAAGATAGAATTATGGAAAAATAGTATACTTAGAATAATACTCGATACAACAACCTTCGAACAAAAACAGTGAAATTCTACATTAGTCTAGTGTTTTCAAATCAAATCCTAAAAATGATCGAAAATCAACTAAATAACACGTAAGTTATAGTGAAGAAACCCTACTATGAGTTCTACTAAAATATTAAATAAAATTCTAGAAATGATTAATGCCTATATGAAACCCAACATCAGAATATATCAAAGTCATTCTAGAAGATGATATTAATAAGTGATAGTAAGGAAAGTATTACATTCAATCCAAAGTTAGTCATCGGAAAAATAAATAATAAAAACTAAGGTCTATACTTAATCAAATCCCCTATAAAACATTCTTACAAAAGGTAATTCAAATAAAACAACTATTTATCTATTACATTACATCAAACAAAATAGATATCTTCATCTTCTTCTAGGCTCCGTCTTGATCTTCATCTTCCAATTAAACTTCATCTAAAAGACTTGAAAGGTGGTTGCTTAAAAGCATGAGCTACACATAGCCAGTAAGAAATCGAGTCCAATATAATCTATGATCGAAGTAGGGCCAAAGCCACTCTTCAATGATATACAACAATAGTAAAACATGTGAATAAAATGACGTGTAACAAGGATGCTATCCAACACCAGTGAGTATGTGAACGAAGTGACATGGATTAAGGATGCATGCCAACAATAGTAAATAAGTGAGTGAAATGACATGAATCTAAGATGCTATTTAACAACAGTGATTATGTAAATAAAATGATACACATCAAGGATGCATGAGGTCGAGTCTTAATTAATGCATGCTGTGCACTTTCCATATAAAATCACCAATGTGATCTAAACAAACAATCTAATCTGAAATGGAGCCTGTGTGGATTCCACATAGACCAATCCATCCTTAGGGCAATATGTCATAACGAACCATCCCTCCCTATACAGGGTCATACCCAAAGATAAGATCCTTTCTGTCTAGTAATCATTAAATGTCGGTTCCTCATATGATCTCAATCGTGCCACCCAAGGATGCTCACATAGAACCATCCCCCAATATATGGCGGTAATAGCAGATTATTCTATGTGTGCAATATAGTTTCAAGGGGTTTTAACCTATAGGACACGATTGCCTCACCTTATTTTCGATCATAGGGACAAATACCAAGGCATCACCAAGAACATCCTCAGAGAACCACACATTACCGATCAACATCAGAGCTCACTCACATGATTCGGATATTGGGTCTTATCAACATGCGGTGCCCTCACCTATCATCTTTCCACATGTCTCTTGGAACATCACCTAGGATGAATCCCTGACCATGGGAGAAAACAAACAATTGGTCTATTGGGATGATCAGTCCCTCAACCAACACAAATATAAGTCTCTTCACTTATTATGATTTCTAGATCACAATATTCTCATGTAATAATCTTGAGTCCCAGAAATATGGACTCAGGAAACATGGTATTACTCAAAGACCAAATCCATGGATAACAGCCAATGCAGTGCAAGTAATGAGAAGCACCATAACTAAGCATTCATATTTAGTGTACAAAGTGTAATAAAAACCAATAAGCGTGTAAATCATAAATCTCACAAGTAATACAAATCATAGTTTTGAGCAATAAGAAATGGGTCCATAGACAAGCAATCACATAAAATTAACTAAGCAATCACTTTTAATGCATCAAGTATATTATCAACTATAAGTATATTAATCGTCCAAAACCTAACTTTCATATTTCATAAACACATGGAATGGGACCATGAAGAAGCAAGTGTATGAACAGTCACATTGAACTCAAATAACACCATATTTGATATAATTAGATCGATATATACTTGTATGTGAACTTTCAATCAAAAGGGACAAGCCTGGGTGGCTTGACGCACCTTTTGGCGCATTGAAGTCAATCTCGGCGCACCGAAATGGTCTCGGCGAACTTTCAAGGGACCATGAAATCCCTAGAATCCTCAGCGTACTTCTCGGCGCGCCGAGCAGAATTTTTGGGTTAGCACCCTTACAGTAAAAAGGTCATAACTCGGTGTGTACAAGTTGCATTTTCCTCAAATCTCTTGTTTTGGATTCCTAAAGAACAGGGGAATCCAACAATATCAAATTCAAAACATTCTAAGCTCGGTGGACTTCTCGGAGAGCCAAGAAAATCACAGGAAGGTTTCTGGGTTGTTCTGTGAACAGTTCGGGGCACCGAGAAGGTCGTCGAACCACGAATCTGGTTATTTTTTGTTGTTCTCAGTCTCATACAACCTCATAAAATAAAAACACAATAAATTAACATGCTTAACATAAAATTTCACATAAGGATCAATCAATTTCATACCATAATCATCATCAAAGCAAACTTAACAACATCAAGTTCTAAAATCAAGGATGAACCACCTTCTAAACACTTGATCAAAGACGGTGGCCTTGTGCAACTAATTATTTAAAAAAGCATATTAAATTTGATTACTTACCTTGAGAAAATGGAAGATGATGCAAATCCAAGCTTTAAGTTCTCCTTCTCCAAGCTCCTCCAAACAAGCAAAACTTCAAGGTTAGGGTTTAGAAGCTTTCTCCCAAGCAAAGAGACAACGAAAGAGAAACCCTTACCTCTTGTGTTTGGGTCCGATGAGTTGTCTCTAGGAGAGACCTTGATCCCTAACCAAAACAAATCTAACAATTGGATGAGAGACATGTATAGGCGTTTCTAGAACCCTTCGCATACTATGTCTCTCAAACAAATCTAAGCCCTTGAATCAAAAGTAAAGCATCTAAACCACACACATCACAAACACAAAAGAAAAAAAGCAAAAAGCAATCAAACCACTCATCAAAATTAGAATAGGTTCTGATATGGTGTGTAATGCCCCATAAATATGGCGATCGACAACCAATCACACGGCAGGATTAACCCAATGGTTAATCCAAGCAAAGGCAAACAAACATCATAATGGTTAACTAAATCAAGCATACATAATTTAAAAGTTCATGCCGTTACATTGCTAGAACTGTTTAATGACTTCCGCTTATGTTTTGACCATTGTAATCTACTCCTATAGAGATATGGGGTGAGAGTTACGAATAAATCAGAAGCCTAAGAAATTGGGATTTTTTGGTTGGTTCATGACAAACTTACATCTAAAAGGGAGAGACGGTCCTGGTCGGTGTGAGACGTCAAGATGATGATATGAACTTACATGTAAAAGGGAGAGTGTCACGACCCTAAATTCTAGAGTGGATCTCATGCGTACATGATCACCGCCCCAGAATTTCAGGCATGACTCTCACCCCCTCACCAGGAGGTGGTAAACAAGTAAGTAATCAAGGTTAAAGTAAACCAAACTATTAAATTAAGTGATTACCTTGACTATTGCAATCGATAGGTGTGTATGGGAGTATCTTATCCTGATCCACCCTCAGAGTCAAGCAGAATACGCAGCAGAACCTGAAAATATTGTCAATGAAAGGGTAAGCTATAAAGTCGCGAGTAAACCCACAATAACTGAGTATTTACTCAGAAACACAAACCAGTAAATAAATATGGAATACCATATAGGTGGATTATGATAATACATAATATTTCTTGACCTCTATATCATTATGTTCTTAACCATTGTGAATCAGCTTAAGATTATGATGATAGTCATTACATGTATTTATACAATTCAATTCATAATTTTACTATGAGTGACAGCCTGTAGTTAATCAATACATTTTCTCACATGTATGATTCTGCCTGTTGAATATACTTAACTTTAC
>JAUPMG010042128.1:0-14212 GCA_031762675.1 Pachysandra terminalis | reverse complement strand
ATTCCATGTATTTTTACATAGTGGAAAAAGACCTCCTACGAGGCGACCCCCGTGGACTAGGCATATTGCCGAACCACATAAAATTGCTGTGTACTTCTCTGTATTGGCTCTCCCCACTTCTCCTTCATCTTTCTTTATGTTTGTCGAGCACAGGCGTAACGCCGTCCGAACGGCTGCGCGACAATTTAGGCGAACGATTGGGACATCCCGCGTACCCAGACAAGACCTTATCCAACCACGGGCAGTGTGGAAGTGACCGACATGCGACGTCGTCACGTACTTGCACGATTTACGCCCTTTTAAGCCGCTCGATCCCGATCGACGACTTAATGCGGGTCAAGCAGCACAAATTCCGCATCAACAATCGCATATAAAAACCAAGCCGAGCTTTAATCGAATCAAGCCTACTCAAGCTCGTTAAGATAATGAGGTTTTTTCAGATTCAGGCTCATCTCACGAGCCAAATTATAGAGCTTAAGTTCGACTCATAAGAGCCGAGCTAGAGTCCTAGCCAAGCTAGCTCGGCTCATTGACAGCCTCATGGAGGTAATGATCTTTAGGATATGGCCCCAAAATTCGGCTCATCTTAACTAATAAACAAACTTAAAAAGAATTTTAAGAGAAATAATATGAAAAAAAAACTAAGTAAAAGCGTTGATGAGCCGGGTCATATCGAGCTGGGCCAAAGAGGGTGCGAGCCACACCTAACCATCTTAGCCCATTCAAAATATGGTCTGGGCCGATTGGGCCCTAGGCCAAGTCCATCCAAACTTACAATCATATTAGATGGTACTGATAATCCAGCGGTCTAAATAATCCCTTTGGACACGCGGCATAATCCTAAAACGCGTGTATACGCTTTTAAGATACAGCCGCATATGGCACATCATACATAAAGCAATTACCTGTTCCCTCCACTAACTCCCGCATGTGAACGCCGAAACGGCGACCCGCGCCCCTATTGGGTCACGTCAGCAGTATTGATGGTCTTTTGGCCTGATATGAGATTTGCGAACACCTCACCCTGATCAAGGGTTAAACCGCTGGTTAGAAGGTTAACTCCTACGGTGAAGAAAACCTTGGCGGTCACCTCACCCTGATCAAGGGTTATTGTCAATTCGTCAAGGGTTACTCACCCTCAATAGACTAAGGCTAGTCACCCTTTTTAAATAACTAAGGGCTTTTTTTGTCTCCTTCGAATGACAGATATAAAGGGGTTTGTCACCCACAATAGACCTTGCATTCGGTTGACTTCAAAAGAATCGTTATTAAAGGAACTTCTGAAGTACACATTTTTACTCATCCCTAAGAAACACCTATGGATTGCAGACTTTACTAACTTCGAAGTACCCTGAAAAAAGAGTAGTTCGGAGGCATGTTATTTGCTTTTCCATTTGTCTCCTTCGAATGACATACGTGAATTCGTGGAATTTACTTGTATATTTTACTCTAAGAGCACTACGAAGGACATTCGTTTATCTTACTAAAACCAATTCAAAGGCACTCGAATTGGTTATTTAACTCATAACCTTGAAAAATCCTATGATGAACTCTTCCTTATAGGGACATTCGTTTATCTTACTAAAACCAATTCAAAGGCACTCGAATTGGTTGTTTAACTCAAAACCTTGAAAAATTCTACGATGAACTCTTCCTTACAGGAATGATTGATCATGAAAACCGAATCACCTACTGGGACTCTTATACATTAAGAGTTCCAAATATGTAAGTTCGTTAAATATATTGATCACCTTGGAAAGGGTATTGGATTACTCCGATTTCTTCTAAAGGAATATGGGTTGAACTACCTAAAAGGAATCCTTTGGAAGATGATGAAAGCCAGAGGAATTTTTGTAGTACTCGAATGACTCGCTTATGTAAAGAATATTGAAGTAAATCCCCAATTTCTTCACGTGTTAAAACTTCAGCTGCTTATACATATGATGTATATCTTATCTGAGGGGGATTTTGTCTTATCAGGGATAGCGATGTTAAGAACGGAACGTTGCCTTTTAGAACTTTATGCATGACATACATGACAACTGATCCTTGATCTTCTAGATTCTAAAGCAACCTATCACAGAACAAGCTCCCTTGAAACGAATGACTCACTACAATTTCATTCTGGAAATAACTTAGTCGCGTTACAGACGCATATACTTGGATGTGCATTGTTGCATGGAGATATTTCAAACTCCTCTCTAGACAATTGTCTAATTGACATATGTCTTGGTCAAGAGAGGATCTTATTGGATGATTTCTCTATAAATAGCAGAGCCTGCCTACAAATCAAAGAGAGTTGAATTCAGAGATTCATAAACTTACATATAATCTGAATAATTGTTGGAACAATGAAAAGAACCTATCACCTTCAAGTAAAACTCACAGATACTTGAAAAATCAGGAGTGATAACTTATCAAGAAAAACAAACAAAAGACTAGTGTCTTTCGAACACTGAGGTTCCCTTGCTCTGTGATGTGGGTTCTTATTGACACACGTGACATCTCAACCTCCCTTCTGTTTGACTCTTTCTTGTCTTATTTACAGATCACATTTTAGGAAAAAAACGATCTACATAGAACAGTTGCGTGACAGTTTAGGCTATCCTGAGACAAATTCTTTAGACTACATCTCTGTTGATGCTATTGTATTAGTAAATTCAAACTTTATCAAATAAAATATTCGAATTTTGGGCTATTACAATTTTTGCATCACCAATACTGATTTGTTAAGTGACAAATTTATTTAGGACTAAAACTTAGTATATAAAGAGGTTCATCAAATCATTTACTCTGTGAAGTCTACGTCACATCAGGTCAGAGTTTAAAGGATCAAGACCGAGTACCATATCGGTCCTAGCCGATACCAGTCCAAATCAAGGGAGATTTAAGGTTTAATGGCTCCAAATATAATTATTTAATAATCAAGAACCTCTTTTGTAAAATTTAAAACATAATGCTTATTCTACAAATTATTTAGTTTTGATGACATTTCAGGTGACTGGACCCAAATGCCCCTTAAAATTTTAATTTCAATTTTTGATTTCCAAGGTTTGGTGGCTCCAAATAAAATCAATATTTTAAAGAGCATTTGGATCCAGTCACTGAAATAACACTAAAAATTAAATCTTTTACAAAATGAGCACTATGTTTTAAATCTTACAAAAAGAGAACCCTAATTATTAAATAATTACATTTGAAGCAACTAAACCTTAAATCTCCCTGGATCCAATACATAAGTAATGGACCGGCTAATAAATTTTCAAATTAAAATAATAATAATAATAATTGAACCGGCCGAACTGATCCCCAGACCAACGGTATTAGTCATTTTGATCCAGATTGAAACCAGTATGGACCGTGTAATACACAAAAAAACATTAATAATAATAATAATAATAATTACCGGTCCAGTCCATAATCCCACGATACGAACTTTTGTATTGCAGTTTGGGACCAGACCACCGAGTTCCGATCCCAGTCCGTACCAGGCAGTCCAGATCGGATCGGTCCGGTGCTTTAAACCATGCATCAGGTTTATAACTCTTGGTCTCATAATTCAACCCTGCCCAAAAAAAAGGCTGAGAACAATCCGTCTTATACAGAAGTAACGATAAACATTTGCTTTGTTTGCTGGGCAGAAACCTAAGTACTGAAGTCATGGAACTACTCAACAATGCCAAAACTATGAACATAGCGAGGGAGCTTCCTTGGATTATTCTTCATCTTGAGTTGACTAATGAAGAATAACTGAGTCAACTATACTTAATCCAACCTTCTTGTTTTTGTTCTCTTTGTTCTCATCCCCTCTCCTCTTTCAATCCGCTCTGCTCTTTTATGAAATCTAAATCACACAAAAACAGTTTAATGCAACCTTCTTCAACTTCCCGACGATCATAAGATGGATGCATTGGGAACGATTATCGTTGAAGCTGGTAAGTCTCTCACCAACTTCATATCCTCAAGCATTGGAACTCTCCGAAATTTTCATGGAAACATCAGTTCTCTCCAAAAGGAAATTGAAAAGCTCACAATCAGAAAGAACGGCATAAAAGAAGATATCGAACTGATGCGCAGAGAAGGAAGAGTACCGAGGACAGAGGTTACCGAGTGGCTTAAAGAGGTTGAAGAGATCGAATGTGAAGTATATGCGATGATGGTTGTGGACGACGAAAGAGCCGCCGTTCAAGGATGCAATCTTCGTTGCACTATGCGCTACAGACTGAGCAAAAGTGCTCAGGAGAGGATTAAGGAGGTGAAACAGCTACTTAATGCCGGCACTTTTAAGACCTTAGCGGTTGATCGGAGTTCACCGATAAAAGCGGTTGAGCGAATGCCTGCACCGTCTATTGTGGGTCAGAAGGTGGCGCCGGAGATGTTACAGCGGCTCTTTACTCTCTTGAATGATGATAGGATCAAGATGATAGCTCTATGGGGAATGGGAGGGGTGGGAAAGACTTCCCTGGTGAGGAACTTGAACAATAAGCTTGAGCACTCTTCCATGGCGCAACCATTTGATATAGTGATTTGGGTTACGGTGTCAAAGGACTTGGATTTGAGAAGGGTCCAATCTCAAATCGCAGAGAGATTGAATCTGGACATGAAATCGGGAGAAAGTACAGAAAGAAGGGCTACTCGGTTGAGTCGTAGACTAATGAGGGAGAAGAAGTTCCTTTTGATTCTTGATGATGTCTGGGAGAAAATTGATTTGGATGATGTGGGAATTCCACAAAGTGATGATCATACTGGATGTAAGATCATACTGACGACTCGATCTTTCGATGTGTGCAGGGATATGAAGACAGATGAAGAAATTAAAGTGGAGATTCTGAGTGAAGAAGAAGCATGGATGTTGTTTAGAGAAAATGCTGGTAAGGTGGTGGAGATAGAAGGGATAGGATCTATTGCAAGAGCCATTGTTAGAGAATGCAGTGGCTTGCCGCTGGCAATCAAGACCATGGGGACCTCCATGAGAGGGAAAACAAAGATCGAACTGTGGAAGAACGCGCTTAATGGGTTTCAAAGATCAGAACCTTACACTGAATGCATAGAGAAGGAAGTCTTTCTGCCATTGAAATGGAGTTATGATTCATTACAAAGTAAGTTTCTCCAGCGATGCTTTTTGTTTTGTTCTCTATTCCCTGAAGATTTCTCAATTAGAGCAAGTGAACTCATACAATGTTGGATAGCTGAGGGACTGATAGATGAACAGAACAATTTAGAGGAAAATTTTAATAAGGGGATCACTTTGATCGAAAAACTTAAGGACTCTTGTCTATTGGAACATGGTGAACACGTAGGAACTGTGAAGATGCATGATGTCGTTCGCGATGTTGCCATTTGGATTGCAACATCGATAGAAGAAGAAGAAGGTGAATTTCTCATTCAATCTGGCATTTCCTTGTGCGAAATGCCGGAGAAGATGAGGAAATCATATAGAAGCATCTCATTTATGAACAACATGATAACAAGATTGCCCGGTCGCTTAATGGGATGCTCTCACCTTTCCACATTGTTCCTACAGGGCAATCCTCTCAAGAAGATCCCAGATGGGTTCTTTCGAGAAGTGAGAGCACTTAGGGTCCTGAATCTAAGTGGCACTCACATAACCTCATTGCCTCCGTCTCTTCTACAATTGGCGGAGCTGCGAGCGCTTCTTCTAAGAGACTGCTGTTCTTTAGAGAAGTTGCCGCCACTCGGGATACTTCAGAAACTTCAAGTTCTTGATCTCTTTGGCACTCCCATTACAGAATTACCAAGAGGAATGGAGATGCTAAGTAATTTGAGGGAACTAAACCTGTCAAGCACCCACCAACTAGAAAAGATCGAAGCCGGTATTATGTCAGGATTATCTAGTCTGGAGGCGCTAGACATGACGTTTAGTACTTATAAGTGGGAGGTGAAGGGTAAAGAAGCAGAAGCAGAAGCAAAAGCAACATTCGACGAGTTGATATCTCTGAGTCGCTTGTCTTCCCTATCTATAAGGCTAGAAAATGTTTCATGCCTTGGCTTAGATTCTTCCTGGTTAAAAAGATTGAGAAAATTCGATATACGAATTAGTCCAAGGACTTGTTCTTCACACTGTCCCCCCACTCAATATGATGAGAAAAGGGTAATTCTACATGGGATTGATCTCATGGAAAGAGGACTCGACGAGCTGTTGTCGATTGCAACTGCTCTGGACTTGGATACTTGTGGAGGCATAAGTGCGCTAAGTAATATAGCAACGAAAAGGAATATGGATGGATTACCAGTTCTAAGATCGCTTACCGTATCAGGTTGCGATGAGATCACAAGCATGATCAGAGGAGAGGATGTTCGGTGTTGTGTATTGTTGCCAAATTTGGAGCAATTAACACTCCGTCGCCTAAAGAATTTAAGGACAGTTTTAGATGGAATGGTTCGACGTAAAGGATGCCTTCGAAGTTTAAGAACCATAGAAGTGACTGGCTGTCCGAAGTTAAGGAACCTCATTTCATATGCATTGCTTAGGCATCTACAAAGCCTTGAAGAGATCAAAGTGAGTTCTTGTAAAAGAATGAAAAGCATATGTGCAGCAAAGTTGTTGGGTGAAGAAGATGTGCACCTGAGGCTGAAAGTTATGGAACTAAAGAATTTGATGAAGTTGAGGAGTATTTGCGACAGGACGTTAGGTTCGCCGTCTTTGCAGCAAATTGAAGTGAGCAACTGCCCTATGTTGGAGAAGCTGCCTCTCTCAGCGTTCCATGCAACATCTATAAGAGAAATTAAAGGAGAAATGAAATGGTGGAACAGCCTAAAATGGGAAGATGATGAGACCAAGTTGAGTCTTCAACAGCATTTCCGTGTATGCAACCTTAGTACAGGGCTGACAAGAGTATAGAGAAGGGTAAGAGGACTGTCACAGCTTGTTATTGTTTCTCTCCTTTTTACCACCCAGTTAATGTCAAGGTTTTAAATTTTGATTTCGCCAAACATTTCATCAGATTTTTTTTGGCGAAATTTCTCCAATATTTCACCGACCTGACAGAATATTTTGCCAGGTTAGAGAAATAATGACATATTTTGCCGAAATTTTGACAAAATGGAGGAAATGGGGGAATTCGCTGAATTCCACCTACATTTCGTCTCGCTGGGAGCCATTTTGGCAAAATTTCGCCGGCATGACGCACATATTTCGTCACAGAAAATGTTAAAGGTCGAATGGTTTCTAACCACTCAATCCATTATGATGATCTAGATCAATGCATGTGCGAGAATCGTTAGTAGAGATGGCTTATGAATGTGTTTGCTTTGTGTTAGACCCATCAGATTTGTTTTTTATTTTTTTTCCTCGTTATTTATAGGTACAAAGAGATGGGAAGAGGCAACTGAAGGAATTTGTAGTGTTCGGCCATTTGGCCATCTAATTTCTACTTCTCTCAAGAGACTTCTTGTGCATAGAAGTTACTTGACTGGACGATGTTCACAATTAGTTACGAACAGCTACTGTTCGCTTCTTGTATGGATCTTGCAGCAAGGACTCCCCTATACACAGCATCTGAACTTAAATTTCTACTTATCTGCAGATGAAGACATGTCTATTGCTTCTATCTGACCAGTTCTGGACAAGCTTCAAACTGAGATCCAAAATAACAGTTTATAGATGTATGTGTCTAAATGGCTAAAGATTTTATGTTCATGCAAGTTTGATTTTGTGAATCTTCTACTTGAGTGAGACAGAAAGGGAACTCCAAAATGATCTAACAGCTCCCTTTTGTTTCTCCCTTCTCTCTCTAAAGGTTCTGAAATGGTTGTGGAACTGAAAATCCCTCCCTCTCTCTCTCTCTCTCTCTCTCTCTCTCTCTCTCTGGCAAAATTTCGGTTATATTTTGCTGACATTTTGCCGATTTGACGGAATATTTTGCCAGGTTGGAGAAACATTGGGGAAATATTTCGCCAAAATTTTAACAAAATGGGGGAAAGGGGGAAAGGGGGAATTCCCCAAACTCCCCCTACATTTCATTTCGCTTGTGAACATTGTGGCAAAATTTAAAACCTTGTTATCTATCTATCTATCTCTATAGAACAGGAATGGGAGTACTAGACCCAGTCATCTTCAAAGAAGAAAAAAAAAATTGGCAGCCTCTTACATTTCTAAATTAACTTTCTTGCAAAGATACAGAAATAGATGTTGCACTTGAAAATAACAATGTACCATTCAAGAATTTGAAGAACAAAGTGGAAGAAAAACTTATTTCAACACGAAAAGAAACAGCATTTCCAAATTGAAAGAAGCTAATTTCTAAATTTTCAAGTTAAACTTCATATGTTTAGATGTTCCTTTGATTCATAATTGCTACAATACTCAACATCGAGAAAAAGAAAAAACAAAAACAAAATCTCACAGAAAGAGATACTGACAAATAACATCACTCTACTAACCAACATGAACTAAATGGAAAACAAGTCATTCTTTGAATTGCATACCACAAGATGTGAATAAATGGTTAAATCAGTTCCTTAGTTCAGGCTATCTCGTTACAAGTAAAATAGAAGGAAAGGAATTATTTGATCACTTGTGTCATGAAAATTGTACCATAATATGCAAAGAGCTTGTTGAAATAGACCTCTGCATATCTTGAAGCATCAGTTCTACCTCCTCATCAATTCATGACACGTTCAAAGTTTCGATTGACATCGCTCATAAAATTTGATCTTCCAGACATCCCTTCTCCTACAAAGAAAAGAGAAAAAAAGAATGTTACTGACCAGGACAGTTATCAAATAGAGACTGTTTGTATCATGGTTGTGTAGCAGCAGAATGACACAATACATCAACAAGTGACAAAATGACAAAAATACAGCAGTCAGATGCAGGACAACAAACTCTCAAGATTGGACAATCCAATATGGATCGTCCGACACACCTAATTTAAAAGATAAATAAATTAAATTAAATTAAAAGTTCAGGCCATGTTTTGGATCGACCGATCCAACTCGGTATCGGACCGGGATGATCCTTGATCCCATACCTAGTTTAAACACTATGTGGTCTCCAGACAATTGCACAACTCATCCTGAGCAAGACAGCATTTCAGATTATGATGGAAAGAAAGGTCAAGTGATCCAAGGAATAGATCTCCTGCAGGGTAACCTTGATATCACTTAAATGGATACTTGTTATGTGTTTATTTGATTCAATTTCTTCATCCCACTAGACAACTCTATTATTCTAGTATCACAGAGATCAAGAAACTGTAATCCCTCCATTGCTCTTAGCAATAGGAAAACCCAGATTTTCTCATCCACACGGACAAAGCGTTCGACGATTCACTAACATTTAGAGTGATTAACTAGCAGCAGTAGGAAACCCAGATTTTCACATCCACACGGACAAAGATTCAACACATGGGAAGTCTTTCATCCATTCAAAGAGATCTTGGTAATTTCTTCACTAGGCTCACACTTTTAGATCAAAACCTGCCTGAACAAGGTATTTGTTGTGAGACCTACTAGATGCAGATGTGATCCATAAGGCCATACCTCGGATCACATTAGGATCTTGACAAATTTCACCATATTCCCCTCTTCCCAACAACTATTTCAAGTAACCAAATAACAGAAATCCCCCAATGGAGATGTGACTCCACAATGATTCCGCTTAAGAGTATCCTTCTAATCTCCAGAACAATATAAGATCATGTATAGAAGAAGATAAGAATCATAGTTAGATGATCTTACCTTGCACTCGATCACAGCTTCATTTTTTAATGGCGGCATATAAACTTCTCTCCGCTCCACCAATCTCTTAAAGGGATTGGCCTTTGCAGATCTTTTAGGGCTTGTTGCCATAAGTTTATCCTCGAATTTCCTCTCATGGTACTCCCAATTGCCACAATTGAAAAACGATCCAACTTAGACTATTATAAAGTGCAGTCTCACAAGAATATCAAGCCCTAGACTTCCACCTGCATAAACCCTAGCATGCAAACAATTTACTTGAATTTCTCATGATCAACAGCTTACTAGCTGTGAAATCTTCTGCAGTTACAGAAAAAACGATTTCAATGGAAAGAAGATACAGAGAGCAGAAACAATCGAATGGAATATGATGGGATTGGAGTTTATTAAGCTGACCCATTTAATTATAAATCAATAAGAAAAGATTGTAAAGTTTACTGAAACATTAGAAACAATCTGTTAAACGACCTGGACTGCATCGAAACCGCAATACTGCTAGAATGGGTTTTGAGGTTTCTCATATCTCTTCCATTTTCAATCTAGCGAGGTCTACTTTGACAAAGATGAAAGCTCCGATCAAAACCATGAGAACCCATACGAGCTCTGCATATTTGTTCGTAGTAAGATCGAGTTTTCCAAATCGAATGAATGGTTCAAATTATTTGATATATGTCGTACACTTGTGGTTTACAGAAACAAAGAAGATTGATATCCATGGGCTTGCTATTCAGATCCAAAGATTAAACCAAACTACTGCACCAATTTTGAATTTCCCAAGTACTTTTTATGATCAGGTTATCATAGATTGAGTATTGAATTGAAGAATGTTTCCTTGATTATATTTGAGTGTACGAGCACTGGTTTGATCCCAAGAAACAGGGAAAAGGGAAAAGTGATCACAGATATGAGAATTGCAGTAATATAGTACAGGCTTGCATCTTCGTCGGATCGAGCATCAAAGATATACTTGCTTGTAAACTAGTTCCTATCTGGGAATCCAAAGAACTGCTCCAACGATCGCGAGCTGACCACGCTTGACGCACTAAATTCAGACCTGGTAGGAGAGATGTGAAGCTGATATCTGATGAACCTCTGAAGCAATAAAAATAAATAAATAAACAACTCTTAGATTGCATGCATTCTTAAGAAAATATAATCGTAGAATCACAAGTTAATAGGGATATACAGCCAACTGAGAGATGATCTCTGGGTTTGTGTCAATGTGCCAATCTGGTTCCAGTTGCCGAACAAAAGAAGCCCGGCCTTTCTCTGTGCTACAAAACAGAACCTGCAGGCACATTTCACAAGCAATCATGTTAATTGAGCAGCAAATGAACGCAAAAATATAATATATATTTAGAAAAATTGAAGCATTAGATGATCTGAACTTCAAAGGTTGTAGAGCATGAATTTTAAGAAATACAACCATACAGGGAAAGAAAATAGAATATGAAAAGTTCTTATAAACTGGACTTCAAAAATTACAAACAAGTTTTTTACCAGGCACAAGTAGGTTATTTATAACTTCAGCAAGTATGGAATTTTGATCAAATTTTGAAAAAAAAATATGAAATTTGGTTATAATTTTTAAGCCATTTCAGGACACTTCAAAATTTCAACCAATCTTAAATCAGATATGGAAGAATTTCCAGTATTCAGTAAAGTTTCAAGAAAATTTAGAAATTTGAGTTTGTTGGACCAAAATTCATGCTGAAACCGAGAATTAAAACCTCGTGAAAAATATGAGGCCTGTCATTGTAATTATTCCTTTTGAGTGCCGCCTTCACAAGGATTCTACCTCTTTCCTTCTGGCTTATAGCGAGTCCAAACTCTTTCCAATAAAATATCTGTTCTTATTCTTTCAAAGTTTGGAGGTCACTGCTTAAACTACCAGATATACTAGCAATAAAACATCTTAAAGAAAAAGCACCGAGCAAATTCAAGATTTTAAAAATGCGTTTGAAATCCTGATCGCAGGAAATAATATTAAGGTTAGATTAGACAGCAGTAAAATTAGAAAGCTTAAAAATATAGAAATACTTAGAAGCTTCCAAACACCATTGGGAATTCCAACATAGAATAATTAATGTAAAAATAAATTTTTTCTTACAGAAAATGACATATTCCATAATTCCACCACTCAAATCTTTTAAAGTACTCAATGATTCTTACCTTATCTTTGACCAAACCTCCAGAAGTGAAAACCCCAGCATCTTCTAAAGCCAAAAGAATTTTTTCCTGCATACAATTGTCACCTACAGTAAGTGATAATATAAACTACTTTTTTATTCATCAGAAAAATGGGGGACAACATAAACCAGTTTATGAAAAATGGAACTGCCAGGTATAGAGCACTAATAACCCTACTCTTACATTCTGCAACAAAGATGTAATATTAAGCATTACTCCCCAATCAAAGCTCTGAAATATATAAATCTTTCATACACTTGCAAAAGGACTTAGTTATGGAGAACAAGAAAATATCTACAGTGGGTACGGTATATTTAAAACAATATATATATCTGTGTGTGTGTGTGTGTGTGTGTGTGTGTGTGTGTGTGTGTGTACATAAATAAAAGAAAAGGCCCGTTTATCACCCAACATGAGTACATGGATCAAAATGATTTATCTGTGCAAACTGATTACATGGAACGAGGCAAAAGGAAAGAGAAAATCCAGAAGACAAGCTTTTTTAATAAGCATTTGATATTGTCATTGCAAAGGCCAAACTTTTCCCAAAAAATGGTCCAAAAAGTTCCTACCAATTGCTGCTGTCCAAATTTTAGAATCTTCACTTAAGGATAGTTTCCTATTAATAAATTCAACAAACAAGATTAGTATTGAGAGTTTAAGCTAAACAGATGTAGACCAGAGGACCGTCTACCAACATATGTGACAAAGATGTAGGGCACTATAACCCAATATTAATGGGCTAAAGTTGATCAGAACTATGCATGAAAGGATTCACCCAGAGCTTTTATATGCTACTGTACACACACTTCAGCAGCTCATGCCTTTGTTCTTTATGAAAATATGATAATGAATAAAAAGCCAAATTAAGTATAGAAAACAAGGTTTGCACATTACCGCACTTTCATCATCCAGAATTCTTTCCATGAGATACAGATCACAGAATTTTGTCATCTCCAGCAGTATCTCCAGCACTGAAGACCTCACAGTCACTTGTTTCTGCACCAGAGATATAGACCATAACATCATTTTTTCCAAATTTCCTGTCAATATAGAAAGCATAAAGAAAAGAGTATCACATACCTGTAGCTCCTCTGGACTACTCTCCTCAAGGATTACACCAAGCAACTGGCATGTGACCTACACAGAAAAAGTCAAGAGCATGAACTCTGCTATATATTAGATGGTAATGAAGCTCAGATTCTTTTCAGTTCTATAACAATCTGAGTCAATACTTTCCACTTATACAAGAATGCTCAAGTTGCATTAAGATAACAATACTTGAGAAAAATAAGCATGCAAGTATACATGCAAGAACTTTAGCATAGAACAAAATTAGAATCAAGAAAGTAAGCAGCTACAATTTTGTGGCAGTTTTCCTAACATACACTAGAACGTTTGGTTTGCATCTTATTGAAAGTAATGAACAAATTGAATACTCCCTATAGCTTGAGCCCAATGACTTAAGATGCAAGTACAGCAATAAAAGAATAGCATAAACTACAAGAACCACCATAAAGAGGTAACCTGTATTTTTCTAAAAGCTCTCAGATTCTCTCAAGTACCATAAGAAGACATGGTTTCAGTGCCGTTTGAAAGGTTACAGTTCACAAAGTATTAGTAATAAAACTAGTCTTTCATATTCCTTTTCTTACGTATCATCGTATCAGCGTGTTCAATATTTCTTACAAGAAAGTCACACAATGTAATATTTTCAATTCACCCCTCACAAGTGTAACTTGACAATGAAAAAACCTAATTTTGTCCTTATTTCTCCACCCACTCCATCCCCCACTGTAATAATGTCAGTTAAGAAGAGCTACTGCACTCCTCTATAATGGAAATTGAGATGCTTAACCTTGGTTATTTTTCATGTTAATTTGTTGATTCAGAAAATTCACCAGCACGTAACTCAGCTTTACTTGGTAAATGGCTTTGACAATTTAGTGCGTATAGTGATAGCTTTTAGTAATTATTTATAGTAAATTTGAAGCCAATCAGAATAGCTGAGACATAAGTACGAGAATATCAACTTGTAGTACCAGCCGTAGGAAGAAAATATCTGCCCATGCTCCTTCATTCTACCCTCACACAAGGTTTAATTTTTGTCAGGGAGTAGATTCGGTTCTAGAAAGAACTTTCATGGGGAGATTCCTCACTATTCACTTCTTTCCCCTGGTTATTTATACGAATGATAAGGATGCCAAACGAAGATAAGTCCCTTCGTCGACTTCGTCTATGTAATCATGAAATCTTCCCTTTTGTCATGATGTAGGGGCCTATTGACTTCGATGAAAATCTCCTCCAGAATGTTCTCAGA
>JAUPMG010042118.1:0-14212 GCA_031762675.1 Pachysandra terminalis | reverse complement strand
TTCCAACCATTTGCTAGGTGTGAGACTTGACTTGTTATATTTTCTCAATTCGGGCGGATGTTATTAGGTTAGGGTATAGTAGGCCATTAGTCTAGGTCGCTCGAGAAGTCAAGCCAAATTACTTACGCTAATTAGGTCCCTAATCTTGATTAGTCTCGGATCTGGAATCGGGATGTTACAGTAGCCATGTTATTTGACTTTTGACTGATTGTGATTGGTGGGTTGTACAATTAGGAAACTAAGTTTAACACACACAATCATAACCTCGGGGAGTTGTGCGGGGGTTTAGTCGACATTGGAGAGGTGGATCTCATGGAAAATGGATGGGGAAGAGCTGAAATCCAAGTCAAAGAGAAGTGGTATCGGAAAATCCCGAGGAGTCTGGTGTTGTGGGACGGCTCATGTAGCTTCGAAACCTTCAACTTTTTTCCCACAAACACTCCTGTAAGTTTAGGCATGTTTCCGGCAGCTCCAGTCGGAGAAGACGGTCTGAAAACGATGTCACGTATTCAATTGCGTGTGGAGACGGGGGTTTCAATGGGAGACATGACTGCTGGTGGGCCCGCATCTCTGACCGGGGGTCTGGATAGAGACTTAAATTCAAATTCAAATCGTCAATGTTCTGGCAACACTGTTGATGAGAGTGGGCTGAGTCCTTGGGCTCAAAATGTTGGGCCTTTTGGCTTTGACCAAGATGGGTCTAAGAGGGTGGGTATTCACGAAGGGGAAATTGAAAAGGGGCCCATGGAGAAGGAAGTTGTAGGGCACTCGTGGCCTACAGGTCCAAGGGGGTCGTCTTCTTCCCTGGGAAGAGGACGACGACGCTCCAGAGAATCCCGAAGAGGCCGAGCGTCGAGGTCGGACAAAAAGGATGGCGAGAGTGTCGGAAAATGGATGGAAACTGAAGACATTTGTTTGTTGGTGAGAGAAGAAGTGAAAAGATTGTTTGCAAATCTTGCAATAAATCAAGCAAGGGTGGATGAGCTTCAGCATACGAAATCGTCATCCTCTTCCGCCACAGTGGCTTCAACAAAGCAAAGCACAGGTCTGACTGATACTCCTGAAGGTGGGTCTTATCCTAAGGCCATTGGGCGTTTCATTTCTCCCACTTCTCAGTCGTTGGGTTTTCAAGGAGGTATCGTTGCTTAGTTGGCGAGTGGTGGTGAGATCATTTCGTCCGGAAGAGAAGAAAGCGTTACAGGCTCCCCAAGGATCAAGCTAGTGAGTTACGAGTCTTCTACGGTGTTGCTGGTTACGAAGTTTACTGAAGAGAAAGGGGGTTCTAACGCCATCGAAGCAGACTCACACGCAATCTCCATCCTTCGGATTCTCGGCACACGAGCATCATCGGAGGGACTAGCACTCAAGGAATCCAAGAGAAAATTCAAGGCTGCGTCGATCCGACTAAGAGCACATCAATGAATTTCACTTCTTGTTATCAAAACTCAGGTTTCTCTACTCCTGTACCTGTGTCTTTTCTGTCTCCTACAATCCCCACATCTTTGGATCATATGCCTGAACCAGAATGCCCAGGTATGCAGATTGATTCAGTTACTCAATTGATTGAAATCTCACCCTTTCTTCATGATAATGTAATTCTGCAGAACGGATCTCACAGTGGTAATCTCCATGAATCCTCAGACCCATTTTCCGATGAATTGGGCGGAGTTAATGTGGTGGAATGTGCCCAGGAGAAGGGTTCGAGATCGGTTAAGGGGGGGAAAAATTCTGAGAATGGTGGTGACTAGCCGTATACAAGTGAGTGGGAAGGAGTCCTAGAGTTGGCAGAGGAATTCCAGATTGTAGTTAAAGGGTTTCATGGGGAATCTATCTCCATGGCTGAAGCGGTTAAGGAATTTAGAGAGAGGAAAGAAAGGAGAGAGATAGAGGGTAAAATAGCCATGACTAGGAGTCCTCAATGCAGTGTTCAATATAAAAGAAAAAAGGGTAGAAACTTAGAGGATGGGGAGATGGGGAAAGTTAATCAATGAAGATCTTAAGCTGGGATGTGAGGGGTTTAGGGAAAAGTGAAAAAAGGAGAGCAACAAAGGAGGTATGGAGGAGAACTAGAGCGGATATAGTAGTGATCCAAGAGACAAAGAAGGAGTGTGTTTCTAAGAGTTTAGTCCGACATTTGGTAGGTGAAAAAAATAAGGAGTGGGAGTTTCTACCTTCGGTGGGAAGGTTGGGAGGGATTTGTATTATTTGGGACATTTATGTTGTCAATCGTAAGGAAACGTGTAGTGGGGGATATTCGGTGTCGATTAAATTTGTAAACGTGTTGGATGGCTTTGAGTGGATTCTGACTGGGACTTACGGTCCCAATAAGCCTAAGGAAAGAGATGGATTTTGGGAGGAATTGTTGAAAATTAGAGGAATGTGGAGGGATCCATGGTGCATAATTGGTGATTTTAATGTGATTAGATACACTCATGAAAAATCCGGCACAAATAAAGTTACAAAAAGTATGAGAGGTTTTGTGGATTTTATTAACACTTGTGAGCTGATAGACTACCCCCTCCTTGGAGGAAGATTCTCCTGGTCCAATCTTCAAGAGAATCCGGTGAGTTGCAGATTGGATGGAATCCTTGTCTCTCCTGACTGGGAGGAAAAATTCCCAAAGACCACTCAAAGAGTCCTCCCTAGACCAATATCCGATCATTCACCTATTCTTATCTCCACGGATCAAGTGGTAATTGGGGGCCCTGAACCCTTCAGGTTTGAGAATATGTGGCTCCTTCACCCAAAATTTAAGCAAGAAGTGAGGAAGTGGTGGGACTCGAAGGATGTAGTGCCAAGTGGGGAAGGGTTTAAATTCCTGAAACATTCGAGAGGGTTGAAAGAGATGATCAAAAGTTGGAATAAAGAGGTGTTTGGTTGGCTACCAGAGAAGAAAAATCACATATTGGAAGAGATCCAAAAAATTGATAGAATAGAGGAATGTAGGATTCTTGATCAAAGTGAAAGAGAGGATAGGAGGATGTTGAAAGAGGAGATGGAGGAACTGCTGAAACAAGAGGTAGTGTTTTGGTGCCAAAGAGCAAAGGTGAAGTGGTTAAAGGAAGGGGATGGAAGTACAAAATTCTTTCATAAGATGCAAATTTCAGGAGTAAGAAAAATGACAAGGTTTCTTTGGAGATTAATGGAGCCTTAACGGAAGATCACAAGGTCATTGTTGAGGAGTTATCTAATTTTTATTCAAATCTGTACGACTAGGACCCAAATCATGAACAAAGCACAAGCATCTAAGAATGCGAAGAGGTATTGAAAATAAGGGAGAACTTGGAAACAAGATTTGATGTGGGGGCTTTTATTGTAGCATACGAGATGGCATATGGTTAAGTACGCCGTTGTACGAACTACGTCAGCCCAAAAATGTTTTGGCACATTCATTTCAAACCGTAATCTCCGTGTAATTTCAAGAAGATGTTTGTTCTTCGTTTCTGCTACTTTATTCTAATGTGCAGTATGTAGACATGAACTATGATGAAGAACGCTATTATTTCTGAGAAACTGATTCAGAACATGTTAAAAATACACTTTTGCATTGCCATTGTCTAATCATAAAATATGAACTTCAACATGGAACTGCGTAATTAGCATCGTTCGAAAATTCTGCACTATCTGAGGAACTTCGGCACAAGATCACATCATATAAACCTAGGTATATCGTGAATTGTTATCAATAGAAGGGATAAGATACCGGTAGCCCCATGTGCTACAACAGGCGAGGGGCCTCAAACATTAGAGTGGGCAAGATGGGAGGAAATTTAGATCTTTTATTACTCGGTAAAAAGGAGGTTCTACAATGTTTTGAAACATTACACGACTGACACAGCAGACTCGACATAGGAACATGTTTAAATAACTCTGGAAACAAAATCTTTAAAGACTCAAAAGATATATGACCCAACCTGAAATGTCACTGATATATCAAATCTTTATTACATTAACTATTGGACTATTGACAAAATTGTTTAAGATTCCACAGGCTGCTCCATTGGACCATCCACCACTTGACCTCTACCAATCGTTCTCCCCAAAGGAAAATCTTGGAAGACACAAGAATTAGGAAGAAATGTTATCCAACAATTCAATGATTTTGTGAGACTGCTAATAGATAGAAGATTAATTGGTAACCTTGGAACGTGAACGACAGAAGACAATTGAAAATATCAGAAATCTGGACATTTCTTCCTAGAAATAGTCGATAGTGAGCCATCAGCAATCCTGACTTTATCCCATCCATACAATAATTGATAAGATGAAAACAGGTGTGAGTTACCAGTCATATGATCAGAGGCTCCCGAGTCGATGACCCAGGGAGATACAGTGGAAACATGGAGAGCAGAGTCCTGTTTACCTGAGCTGGAAGAATAGGATGTAGAAGGAGGATGAATAGTCCCCTCCATTTGGCTAACTCTGCTAAAATCCTCTACAGTTCCACAAATCAACCTAAGAGAGTCACCTGAGAGGCCAGAACCAGTAGGACCAGACGACTATCCTTGTCGAGTAGTAGGTACTGTAGGATGTTGAATAAGGCCAGTCATTACATTTGCAGATTTCTTGTTGTTCTTGAAATTTACCGGATAGCCAATAAGATCTCAACAAGTTTCTCTGGTATGGTAGTATTTGTGATAGTTGTCACAATAATGCTTATCCTCGTCATCCTTTCCCCACCTTTTTTCATTCTCCTTTGAAGAAGATAATTGGGCAGAAACTCTCGCTTTATGGGAAGCATGGCTAACCAGCGAGTTTCCTCTCTTTGCACCATAGCATATACTTACGGAAGCGACAATTTACCCCTATCTAAGATTTGAACCTTAGTAGGTTCATACTCCGGATACAGACCAGCAAGAAATACAAACACTCTCGGCTATGGTACTAACTTTATGTATGTAGATGCATCCTCATCACACTTCCAATCTATATCTTAATAATAATTGACCTTTTCCCATATTGATAGGAGATCAGAATTATAAGTGGAAAGGTTCCTTTTCCCCTGACGGAAAGAATATGACTCAGCCTGTAATTGATAGACCCTGGCTCTATTGGGAATATATAGCCTTTGCTCTGTCCCAATTCTCCTTGGCTGTAGGCAACCATATGAAATTTCTCCGAATCATAAGTTGCATGGATCATAGTAACCATGACATCACCATGTAGTTTTCTTGCTCCCACTTCTCATGTAATGGACTCTCAGAGGCTGGTTCCTTCTCTTTCTCATTTAAATAACCAATTTTCCTCTTTCTCCCACAAACAACTTAACGGATTGTGCACATTCAAGATAATTCTTGCCATCAAGGGTGATGATAGAAATCTTAACACTTTTGACAGCACCATTTCCTCCCATTGCAGAGCCAATTCTAGACACTCCAGAAGAAGATTATTTCCGGTGCTTAGAGTAGACATTCCAAATACCTTGAAAACAATTTTCCTGATCAAATATCTACAAACCGCAATCCAAGATACCTTGGATATTCAGAAAAACAAACAGAATAACGAGGAAATACTCCCACTAACTCAGCAATATTGCTGTTTTCTGTCACACCAGCAACATAAAATTCCAATCAGACTTGATTGTTACTCCAGAATAGGAAAAACAACCACCATAGTAAGTCATTATGCGTCTATACCCGTAGGAAACAGTTCGAGTACTTCTAGGAATCACCCACCCACACAGAATCAAATCTGATTTTCCGTCATTATAACCTTCAAATCTTGGTCACACAACCAAAACAAAAATTAAAAAAAAAGTGAGGAGATTAGTAAGGGGTGATCAGATCTGAGTTATTTTTAGATCGCAACTTACCAAAAAGAAGGACTAATAAAATTGGAAGAAGAGAAGGAAGATGTGATCCTTTGTTTTTGTTTAAAAGCTCATCTTTTACATGCTGTGATACCATGTTGTCACAGGGAATAGAAGGTTAGAGAAGGAGATAAGAGAAGAGAGTTGATGGAGAATAAAAAAGTTTAGGGCCAGCTTGCCGTTATGTCTTATTTATAATAAAAGGGTAAAATACCTAAATGCCCCTACACAATCACTTATTACAATTTATACCCTGCTGTCTACAGTTTCATTATGGCCTTCTAGAATAAGCTTTGAGGTGTGGTTAGGGAGGACGTTTTAGGCATGTTGGAGAAATTCTTTATGAGGACTCTTCTAAAGAAATTTATAATGCAACTTATATCACCTCATTTCTTGAGAGAGGTGGTTGGGTGGGTATCAAAGACATTAGATCCATAAGCCTAATAGGCAGTGTTCACATTATCATTGCCGAAGTCGTAAGTTTATGTTTTAAGAAGGTGGTTGACACAGTTCCACTTGAAATCTATTTGTATCTTTACAGCATCCTTGGTATTAATGAATATAGATTCCATGGTTTTCTTTCTGGGTTCAGGAGCTCAGACAAAGTTCGCTGTTGCCTTTCTTGTTCATCATTGTTGCTTAAACTCATAGAAGGTTGATCAAGAAACTCAACTCAGATTGTCTTATTAAATGCATGCCTCTGGGGGAAAAGTCCCAACCATTTATCATTTCCACTTTTGTAGATTATAGCTCATACTTTTGTGAAGCAACTCACATTTGTTTGCACATTTTCAATTATCTTTTTTTTGATGGTGGCTAAATCAGGGCTGAGAATCAATTTAACAGAGGGTTAGATAATTGAGGCAGAGAAAGTGGTTAATAATATCTGATTGGGCATTGGAGGTGGGACTTTTTATTCCTATTCTTCCCTTGGGTTTATCTAGTTGTTTTGGTTGTATTTAGGCTTCAATGGAATAGAAAATGGAAAGAAAGCTGGCTACTTGGAAGAGGTGCTAGTGGACAATAAACTTGGTTGATTAGAAGCACTTTGTTTTATTAGCTCTATGCTCCTCTTTCTGTTCTCTATTTTGGTCTTTGTGGTTAACTTCCTTTGTAGTTGCACTGGGGAAATTTATATTACTATCTAGTTAAATGGGAAAAAGTATGAGAACCAAAGGTTAAATGACAGAAAGCTCACCTTGACTGAAATAGATTTGTTGGAAATCTTGACAACAATTCACCAATTAAAAGAAAGAACTAAAATAGCATTTGGGGTTCAAAATTGCCTTGACTTGGTAACCCTTGATCATGTCGAAAGAGATGAACGTTTTGAGCATGAACTTAGGAAAATCTTAGTACTGGTTTAGATAGATCAATTTCAACCTGGAACAGACTGACATCAAAGTTTCCTGAGACATGCACCAGTGACCTCATCTGCTCATAAGCCATATGAATCTCCTCCCAGGTGATGATGTCATCTGTACAATTTACTGGAGAAAATTCCCATGAATTATTATTTAGTCTCTCAATCATGACAGTTCCACCTGTAGGTCTCTGCTGAATCCTGGTTATGAATAAAGTAAATCTTTATCAATAATTGTAAGGGGTAATTTACTGGCTGTCCTTCACTTTGTGCTATTAAAGTTGACTAAACAACAGAAGTAAAGAAATTGTGTTTAAAACCTATTGGACTATATCACGGTGGATGTGAGCTAGTATGAGAACTGTTACCCACATATGTTCAGTACATTGAACTGTCATGTGGAGTGTGGGTTGACTATATTTGGATATACTGACCATTTGCAGATTATTTTAATTTTTTTGATGCTTTTTGTCAGTGATAATTGCAAAAAAACTGTTTTGAAATGATTTGAATCTATAGTAGTATGGACCTTTTGCTTGAGGTTTGGGTAAATCAATGCCAGAATAAAATGTGTGAACTGATTTATTTTCCATAATAGGGAGAATGTTCCTACATTCTTTCTCTTAACACTTGATCTGTTTCAGCTTTCTTTATCTATGACTAAAATGGCTAGTTCTAATCATTAATTTAAAGGCATTTTAATTGAAACGTGATTATTTAGCCCAAGATTTTCAAAGGTGGATATACTCTACATTCAAGTAATATCATAGTTTAGGTTGTATTTCTTTATTTTCCTTTATCATATATGTGAAAATCGTACCAAATGATTCATGTATTTGTATTTGAATGCTGTTTTATTCTTTTGATGTTCTGTTACTTTTCATTAGTTTCTCACTTCATACTGATGCCTTTGCTTTCATTTTTGTAGGGTGCACGAAGGTCGAAAGTCATATCAGGCTCAAGAAAGTCCTTTACTGTCTAATGAACAAATATTATGCATAGGTTCTAGCAGGAAGCGACCCGTTTTGAAATGGGAGAATAACATCGCATGGCCTGGAAAACTTACTTTGACTGACAAAGCAATCTATTTTGAGGTATCAGTATGCCATATTATATTTAGGTTGAATAGTTTCATGTGAACTTTATTTCATTTATATAATGTTTGATAAGAATAAAATTCAGAATTTTTTATGGTAAGGAGGTGTCAGTTGGTGAGCTTTGTAGGAAAGTTGTGGCTCTTCTCTTTCATTGAGCAAAGTCTTTTCCAGAATTTTCTGATATTGTCTTTGCATATTTTGTGAATAGGTGAGGGGATTTTTAAAAGTCAGGGATTGAGAGTTTCTTTTTAGTTGTTATGGAGGGTTTGACATCCTGTTGGGTGTTTTTACTTGTATATGCTATTTTTGACTTGTGAATTTTCTCATGTTTATACAATTTCTAAACTTTAATTATAAAAAACAATAAGAATAAAATTTAAAATTTGAGAATTTCATGCTTTTTGTCTATGCTGAAACTTTAGAAGAATTTAATCATTTTCGCTTTATTTTGGATATTATAGTAGTGCATCTTGGTAATGATCATTAATTTTATATTGTGGCAATTTGAACTTTTGTGATACTGGTCGACAAATCTCCTTAGATTTTTGGTTGCATGTCTTTTGAGTTGCAGTGCCTTTAAGCAGGTACTAGGTAAGTAGAGATTGTCTAGTAATTCTAGGAGTGGTAAAAGAAAGTCTTAACATATTCTCTATTTATTGTGAAAATAAATTCTTCGAAGATGCTTTTGTTGACTACAAGATTAGTCTGTTTGCTGGTATTTTTTCCTTTACAACTCTAGTTGGGGTTAGAAGCTGTTTTACAGCTTAGTACTTTACTTATCGTCCTTTTGCATATGCTATTTGCACCATATGGCATTGAGCTGACCTACATGAGGGGTATTGCAAAGTAATCACAATGGAAGCAAGGGGTGCTTGTGGACATGGAGTCCATAGAAGGATTCCATAAATGAAGGAAGATATTCAGATATTCATGGGCTTTGGATGGTAGCAAGGAAGTAGATGCGATAAGTGATGTGTCCACAAATCGTCAATCATGATAGTGGAAACTATTCATAATATTTTCTAGGAACGGGTAAGAACCCTGTCCATTGTCATACTTATGAAGATCAGGAAGTTGAGTTACTTGGGAGTTGGGTGATCAGAGTCCTTGAGTGTGATTGGAACCATGCAATAATGGTAAAGAAATCAGAGGTCCATGAATACATGAATTGTAGGCTTTCTCTAGTCAAATTAGTTTTGTAAATGTTGGATGAAGAAAAGGTATTGTCAACTTAAGCTCATGTTCTTTTGAGCAATATGTCACAGATTGGGAATCACCAGAAATCCTTGATGAATCTTTGATGTTGAGTATTTGAATGTTGTCAAAAGTCTAATTTCCAGATTATTGGCTTTTGATAATGCTAATGAAATCGGTAATTTGCTTGAAATGGTTATTGATAAATGAAAGTTTGATAGTTTGGAGAGTTGAAAGTCGATACATAGAAACTTTAATAGGGCAGCTGGTAGGTCCTTAGAGTGGTGGATGAGTTAAAATGTGCGAATTCTTTATGTTTAAGATAAGATATATGGTGTGGTGATATGTTATAAGCAATTAATTTATTCAAAGATGAGAAGATTCGTCAAAAGTTTAATCAAATAAAAGATGCAAAGGAAACATCTTGAAGCATTATGAAAATTGACAAAAGCATCAATTCAAAACCGGGGGCCATGCATGAGAATGACGTTCAATGAGGTGAACCAGCCAACCAGGTCTAGAGGGAGCACCTAGTTTAGTGTTGTAAATTTTGGCGAAATTTTGTTATCTCCCCCTGGAGATATTATCTCCAGGGTAATTTCTCTGTTTTGGGGGTATTGGCGATATATCGGGCGATATTTCGCCTGATGTTCAATTTTTCGCCAATTTCAGCGAGAAATTGAGATGCCATGCTTTATAAAAAGGGAAAAAGCTCGAAATTTCCCCAATTTCTACCGAAACTCAATCTCTCTCATTCTAAGTGCAATTTCGATCTTTTTTTTTTCTTTTCTTCAGGATTTGATTTTGAACATCAAATCTAAAGCTCCCACGATACAAATCTAATAAGAGTGACAAGGAAAGTGGAGGATTGAAGCTCATTTTTTTAAGATTTGTAATGTATGATTGACATCTCATATTTTTTTTTTTTTAAATTGCTTTCTTTTGCATAAATCTAGTTCTATTAAGTTGAAAATGTATGTTAATGCATCTATATGACTCTTCAACATGTATTTGACATAGTTTAAGGGATTTATGATGGAGGAAATCCCCAAAAAGTGGGAAATGTGTATTTTTTGATTTTCATCCCTTCAAACTTAATGAAGTCATTTGAAAATATTATATGTGATTTAGAGACACCTGATTTACAGATTGGTGTGATTATTTGCAAAAAAAAAATATTTCTATCTAAATTCAGCACTAAATAATTATTTTTTAGTTTTTGAAATTAAAACTAAAAAATGATGAAATAATTGTGAAAGTAGATATTTATAGCATATGTAATTAATAGTATTAGTAATTTACCTTATGTATTAAAAAGAAGTCAGTTATTTTTGGTCGACCACTAATTGATTATTTCTATCTAAATTCGGCACTAAATAATTATTTTTTAATTTTTGAAATGAAAACTAAAAAATGATGAAATAATTGTGGAGAGTTAGGCGAGCCAGATAGTTGCTCTAATATGAACATAGCTAGAGTTGCCTTAGGCATAGATGTTGATCATGTTATGGGGATAGAGGTGGGAGGATATAATAGTGGTGGGGACTCATTTGATAGAGCTATGTGCATCACTTCGCAAACATGCCATTGCATAAAAGATAAATTAATGATTAGATGTAGTGTCCTTCGAGGGCTTTTATATCTATTAACCAGTAGGGACTACTTCTAATAATTATGAAGATTAAGTACTAATTAACCATGCTTAATTATAATTAATCTATAACTAACAATTAATTACTTAATAAAGTCAAGACTTACAATCTAATTAACTTAGGTTTTAAAAACTAATTAATTAACATTAATTGTAACTAATTTGTACTTGGCAATAATGAAAGGCTAGGATATTACAGTTTGTGCCTTGCATTGGGTTGTTCTGAATTCTCTTGGCTCTAGTTGACCTGTTATTGGCTGGTTGATCTATTCTCTCTTAGTTTTACATTGTTTGAATTGTTTTATTGGTTAAATTCGAACTATCATTGCTAAAGCAAAACCCTCATTACTTAAAAGGATGATGATATGACTAAATCCATTACCTCAAGAAGATGGAATGATTTGAATTACCTAGCTTGGGCACATGCTGTGGAAATGCTTTTGCGTGGAAAACTTAAATTGAAGTATTTGACCGATGATCCTTTGCCTAAGACAGATGTCAAATATGAAGACTGGATGTCTGAGGATTCTGTTGTTATAGGATGTCTTTGGCATAGTATGGAAGCACATATTGCTGCTACAGTTGAATTTTGTGACTCTTTTACGTAGATTTGAGATTTTGTTGCATAATCTTTCTCGAATCAAAGTAATGTTTTTTGTGTTTATGAGCTATATGAGAAGATTTTCATCACTAAGCGGTTTGGGAAACCATTGTCTGAATTTTACAACACACTTAAGAATTTGTGGGATCAAGTGCTCTAGCATTGGTCCTTTACTACTAATTTTGAGCAATAGAAACGTCATTAGGAAGAATTTTTGATGGCTTCCTTGCTATCTAGTTTAGATTCTGATCTACGTGGTTTTAAAGATCAGATCCTTGTTAGTGGACCTTATCTACCGTTGCTAATGCTTATTCTCGATTGTTGCGCTCAACGTTGGGATAGAGCTCCAATGCAACTGGTTCCACTATCATCACTTTAGAGGTGTATGCTTTAGTCTCTAGCAATGGGAGTTGTGGCTCTAGATCTTGTGGCAGTTCTTGTGGTGGGCGTCGAGGCCGTGGCTTTCGTGGTGGTGGTCATATAGGTGGATGTGGTGACAGGAAGTGCTATCATTGTGGTGGTACTACTCATACTGAACCTTATTATTGGGTGAAGTATGGTAAGCTAGTTTTTTTGCACTAGGTTAAAAATGGTTCTTCACAACCACAATCTCGTTCTACTTCCTCTGGACATGTTCCCCCTAGTTCTGGTTCTCGTGATGCACTCACTACTCAGCTGAACGAGTTGGTTCAAACATTGCACACAGCTCTTCCCTCTTCATCTACTATTGCAGTAGCTGGTTCAGGTAATATTTCATGTGTGGCCCATTCGCTTTCGTCTTGGGTCATTGATTCCGGAGCTAGCTCACTTATGTCTGGTATTCCATCTCTCTTTTCTGATTTACATCATGTTAAACAATATATTGTTTTAGCTGATGGTTCTTGTCGTGTCCTTAGAAAAAGTGTTCTTAGTCTTACTAATTCCTTATCCTTACCCTCTGGTCTCTATGTTCCTAATTTTCTTTTCAATTTGCTTTCGGTTAGCCAATTGACTAAAGCATTCATTGTTCCGTAATTTTTTTCTCCTACCTCTTGTGTCTTTCAGGACCTCAAGATGAAGAAGATGATTGGTTCAGGGCATGAGAAGGACAGTTTATACTACTTGGATCCTGATAGTTCTTCCTTTCGAGTTTAATCTACTTTGAGTGTTACTGTTTCACTCCTTCAATGGCACCTTTGTCTGGGTCATCTGTCTTTGGCCATACTTAAACAAGTTTTTCCTACATTGAGTCATTTGTCTAGTTTAGAGTGTGAATCTTGCCAGTTGGGCAAGCATCACCGTAGTTCATTTTCGAGTAGTGGTCATAGTTGTCAGTCTGAGTCCTTTGTTATTGTTTATACCGACATGTGGGGGCCTTCCCGCGCTCCTACTTTGAATGGATTTTTTATTTTTTTTATATTTGTTAATGATTATTCTCGGATGACATGGTTATTTTTTATGAAAGATTATGAAAGATAAATCTTATCTTTCTCATATTGTTTCTAAATTTTATAATGAAATCTTTGTTCAGTTTGGTAAATGCATTAAAATTCTTCGATCTGACAATGCATTAGAATATACACAGTCTGTCATGAGTTCCTTTTGTGCTAATCGTGGTATTATTCATCAGACCAGTTGTGTTTACACCTCTCAACAAAATGGTGTTGCTGAACGGAAGTATTGCCATTTGTTGGATATTTCTTGCACCTTGTTATTCAATATGCAGGTATCCAAACATTTTTTGGGGTGATGCTGTTCTCACTGGTTGCCATCTCATCAATCGTATGCTCTCTGCTATTTAACTTCATCAATCTCTGTTTTTTATTTTATGTCTTGGTCTCTCGCCTTTTTCGCTCACTCCTCATGTGTTTGGTTGTATAGCCTTCGTTCATGTACTTGATCCTGACCGAGATAAATGTCTCCTCGAGCTCGCAATTGTGTTTTTCTTGGTTACTTCCGTACTCAAGGGATATCGTTGTTGCAGTCTTGAGTCTCGGCGATACTTTGTAAGTGCTAATTGTCCTCACAAGGTCAATGTTTGTCGGTAGATTTTATGAGCCCTCATTCCCTTCTCCAACTCTTCCGCTGCCATTAGTTAATCCACCAAATCATCCCTTACAGGTGTATCAACGATCCAAAGATAGGAATCATGTTTCTTATGGTCTGGATGCCATATCTTCCTCATCAGAGGTTCTTGATCCTTCACCTTCTCCTACAACTATTGAAGATTTACCTATTGCTTTACGCCGAGGTAAACAAACTTGTACTCCGCATCTGAAATGTCATGCAACTTCTGAAAAATATTACCAAAAGTCGACTTATTCCAACCCTTTAAAGCTGCTCGCAGAGATTTCAATTTTAAAGCCAAGACCTCCAGTGGATTGCCAGGCCTCAGAACCCTCCAAACGTCAAAGACAAAGCTTTTGAATGAATCATGAGATGTCCACATCCGTTGAAAGCGAAAAGGCCTAGGCCCATGAGAAGTAAACGAACCAAAAGAAAGGAGAGGGGAGTGATC
>JAUPMG010042097.1:0-14213 GCA_031762675.1 Pachysandra terminalis | reverse complement strand
CATCCAGTCCGCAACCTTCGTAATGGACGTGTTGAGATCAGTGCACAGGTGTTTTCATTTATTTATTTTTCTTTTTTAAGTAAAAATAATTATGGAATAGTCATAATAGCATCTAAATTCTTTTTATTTCAACCAATCTGATGTTCATATCTAAACTTTTAAGCTTTCTTTGAGAATTTCCTCACATTATTCCTCCTAAATTTTTCAAGATTTTGTGCTCATGCCTTCGACTATTATTATGTAACTTATTAGTTGTCTTGTTCTACAGCTACTTCATATTAAGTTTCATATTGTTTGTTGTTTTGCACTCATGTATTTATGCATAAATTATATTCGTCCTACCTTGTGTTATATGTTCACATTAGAGTTGTTCCTGTTGCAGAATCATAACTATGCAGTTGATCCAGCATCACTTCCAGATGGGGCAGAAGTGACACATGTCAACCTGAATGATGGAAGCTGTGCCGGTCTTGCCTTCCCTGCCCTGAACATCATGTCCCTTCAGTATCACCCTGAAGCATCTCCAGGACCTCACGATTCAGATGCAGGTAATGAGCTCATAGTTTATTATATCTTCTGGTATAGATCTATGATGCCAAAAGAAATCATTATACCAGTCGATGCTGTTACTTACCATTCCGTACTGGCTGGTATCAATTGGTACGTAGTGGTTCTCCTTGAAAGTTCAAAAAAAAAGGAAAAAGAAAAGAAAAATTTTCCTCTATTTTTTTTTCCCCCTTTTTCTTTTTTCTCTCTTTATGCACTGACCTATAGAAAAAAATAGTGCAGCGGTGAAATCCTATCTGATTGTGCCAAACCCAGACCGACCCTACCGGTACCTAGTTTCGGGACATTAAACCATTAATGAACTAGTTTTTGCACGCAACCACCATCCCATGCTTCCTCACTACTGTCACTTAAGCGTGAAAATTTGCCCAAAACACACATGCATGTACATGCACCATGATCTATCTTCCCCTGCATAAACACACATGTTTGAATCTATATTTGTGCACTGCATAACGGACCAATGGGCATAAACAACATGGTCGTCTTTTCCTATGTGAATCCATTGTACATGAAATTCTTAGTTTCTATATACCCATTTCTCAAGACTGCCCATTATTGTTGGTGTAGTGCCAACATAAACATGAAGATAGTCATGGTTCAATCCTTTGCACTTGCAACCCTTGTAAAAGCAACAGCAGCAATAACAAAATGTTTTATCCCAATTAGTTGGTTACCTGGTCGGCAACATGAATCATGCTTTGCCATTCCAGTCTATCAAATTCATGTATTTGATGAGATTGTGAATTCAAAGCCTTTTTGATGACTCCATCTAGTTCCATTTTGGTCTCTCTCGTCCTTTTAGATCCTTCAATATGCACCCACACACTACTCAAGGTGCCTCCCAAGTTCTACATTTTATATGTCCAAGCTATCTAAACCTAATTGTTTCTCTTGTTTAGGCTATACCAATGCACTCTCGGACAAGTTTGTTCCTTAGTCTTTCTTTGTTGGCCAACATGCTACTCCATACACTGTATGAGGCCAAATTGCAAGTTGTGTCATTGACTGGCATCTTGTTACATGTATGATAGTAGTATTATCACCCCATCATATTGATATCAAGAAATTTTTTGTTGCTACAGTTTTTAGAGAATTCATGCAACTGATGAAGCTAGCCAAACAGAGCATGCACAAGTGAACCTAAGCTCTGCTTGGAGGTAGGGGTGGTAGTTGTCTATGCTTCTCCAACTTGGAAGAGAGGAACCATAGAGGCTACTCCATTTCTTCCCCATTTGTTGTCATTAGTCAATATCTTGCAGAGAAACATATTGTGAGTACTGGAATATTTCTTTAGACTATGTTTATGGATATAGATCAAATCTTATGGAACTAACTTTTTAAATTCTAGATCACTAGTAGATCTATATGAAATGTTGTTCCCGATTGTTGTGGAAGTTTTATCTCTCACAGCCATACTATAAGTATTTTGCAACACAGCAACAGCTAGAGATGGTAATTGGTATGAGGGTGGGTTTTGTCAAACCCTATCTTTGAGCCTAAAAGTTCACCTATTCTAAGTCTGGTTATACACTGGTAGTAAGGTGGGGAGGTTGCTCCCCTTCCCCCAGCATGTGCAAGATTTTTTTTTTATATATATATATTAAAAGTGCACGTGGTAATTACCTAGAGGGAATGAATAGGCTTTAAACCGATATGTGGAATTTATTGGGCCCATTATGGAACCTAATATATTATGTTGTGTTTTAACAATTACAGAAAAATTGAAAACAATAGTTCGCATATGATGGTTGCATAGCATACATATATATATATATAAAGTGTGAAAGCAAGTCATTCAAATACATGCGATTTATAGTGGTTCGGCACCTCGGCCAACTCCACTCCTTTGAGATGCCACCTGCGAGTCTTAAGGATTTCACTATGGCAGGTTTTGTTCACTACGGCTAACGTTCAAACCGGATGAAGAATTTACCAGCATTCTCTAAGCTGTACAAAAGGTTTCAATGGTTCACCCCAAAATCACTATAAGGTTTTCCGGCTAATCTCCAACTACCACGAGGTTTCACGGTTAACCTCTAACCACCACGAGGTTTCATGGTTAAACTCTAACTATCACAAGGTTTCACGACAACCTTGAGTCGTTACAGTTTTTAACCTAAATTAAAAACAATAAAATGACTACTTTTACGAGATTTATGCCTCTTTAGGCTACATAACCAATCCTTTTCAATATTTCGAATGGTCCGATGAATCTAGGAGTTAGCTTTCCTTTCTTTCTAAACCTCAGAACACCCTTCGATGGTGAAACTTTCAAAAAAAACATGATCTCTTGTTTTAAACTCCAGAGGGATCTTTCTAATCTGTATAACTTTTCTGTCTGCTCTGAGCCTTGTGTAGAATATGCCTGATTATGTTGACCTTATCAATTGATTCTTGGACTAATTTTGGTTGAAGTAATTTTCTTTCACCTACTTCATCCCAGCAGATTGGAGATCTGCACCTTCTACCATACAAGACTTCATAAAGTGCCATTTGGATACTTGACTGGAACCTATTATTGTAAGCAAACTCGACAAGTGATAAGTATTCATCCCAGCTTCTAGTAAAATCGATTACACACGCTCTGAGCATGCCCTCTAAGATCTGAATAAGTCTTTCCGATTGTCCATCAGTCTGTGGGTGGAAAGAAGTATTGAAATCCAGGTTAGTTCCCGAGGTGACTTGTAGACTTTGCTAGAATCTGGAAGTAAAACGAAGATCTCGATCAAACACAATGGAGATCGGAATGCCATGTAGTTTTACAATTTCCTTTATTTGCAACTTTGCCAACGTGTCTAGCAAATAAGTCATCTTGATTGGAAGGAAATGGGATGACTTAGTTAGCCAATCCACGATTACCCATACAACATTATGATTTTTTCATGTTCTGGGTAATCCCGATACAAAATCCATGGTGATATTTTTCCACTTCCATTCAGGAATGGGCAAGGATTGCAATAGACCTGTCGGCCTTTGGTGCTCTGCTTTTACTTGCTAGCATACTAAATATCTAGACACAAACTGGGTGATTCCTTTTTTCATATTGTTCCACAAATAATTGCTCTTCAAATTTTGGTACATCTTGGTATTCCAGGATGTACTGTATACTTTGTATGATGTGCCTCCTTTAAAATTTCCCTTTTAAATTCAGGATCTTGTAGAACACGCATTTTGCCTCTAAATCTCAATGTGTCATCATTCTTAACTTCAAAATCTAGATATTTCCCTTCTTTCAACCCATTCATAATCTTTATTAATTCAGGATCGCTTGGCTGAGCTCCTCTGATTTTTTGAATTAGTACTGGCTGAACAGTAATACTGGCTATCAATACTCTAGATTTTCCCAATTGAAATGTAGGTTTCATATCCCTGATCTCTTCAATCATTCTCCACTGATTAATCATCAAATGTGCCAGATATCTTGATGATTTTTTACTCAAGGCATCGACTACTACATTAGCCTTTCTTGGATGATATTGGATAGTGCACTTGTAATCTTTTAATAAATTCATCCATCTCCTTTGCCTCATATTCAATTCTTTTTTAGAGAGCAAATATTTGAGACTTTTATGATCTGTATAGATCTCAAATGTTTCCCAAAACAGATAATGCCTCCATATTTTTAAAGCAAACACTATTGTTGCTAACTCCAAATCATGAGTTGGATAGTTCTGCTCGTGTACTTTTAGTTGACATGAAGCATAGGCTATAACCTTCCCATGCTGCATGAGTACACAACCCAAGCTTCTATATGAAGCATCACTGTATATTACCATTCCTCCACTAGTATCTGGAATGGTTAGTACTGGGGCTGAGGTTAACCGATTTTTTAGTTCATGAAAGCTTTGCTCACACTCCTCAATCCATTCAAACTTGATGTCCTTTTGTGTCAACCGTGTGAGGGGTAAAGTTATACTAGAGAAAGTTTATACAAATCTTCGATAGTAACCAGCTAAACCAGAAAACTTCTTATTTCTACGACATTGGTCGGCCTACTCCAGTTAGTTACCGCTTCATCAATTTTACTAGGATCCATTGAGATAACTTCTTTAGAAATCCCGTGCCTTAGGAAATCAACTTGTTCTAGCCAAAATTCACACTTGGACAAATTTTGATACAATTTTTTCTCCCTTAGTACCTGAAATACCATACCCATATGTCGTTCATGTTCACTTCTGTTGGGAGAATAAACCAGTATATCTTCTATAAATACCACTACAAAACTATCCAAAAACAGTTGAAAGATCCTCAGATCCATAAACACCGTTGGTGCGTTCGTTAATCCAAATGGCATAACAACAAACTCGTAATGACCATACCTCGTTCTGAATGTTGTTTTGAGTATGTCATTACTCTTCACTTTCAATTGATGGTATCTCGACCTAAGATCGATCTTAGAAAATATCTGTGCCCCTTTTAACTGATCAAATAGGTCATCGATTCTAGGCAATGGATATTTGTTCTTTAAAGTCATGATTCAATTGCCTATAATCGATATATTACCTCATCGACCCATCCTTCTTCTTTACAAACAGAACCGACACACCCCCAAGGTGATACACTGGATCTAATATAACCCTGGTCTAGTAATTCTTGCAATTGGTTCTTAAGTTCTTGAAGTTCTACTGGTGCCATTCTGTATGGTGTCTTAGAAATAGGAGCAGTTCCTGGAAATAGGTCAATAGAGAATTCAACCTCACTCTCTGGTGGCAATCCAGGTAACTGATCTGGGAACACATATGAGAAATCCCTTACTACAGGAATCTCCTTCAGACTCAACTTCATTGGCTTCCCCATTACATTTGCCAGAAAAGCTGGATATCCTCTTTGCATTAAACGACCAGCCTTAATAACCGATATGAAATGAGGTAGAAAATTATCCCTGATTCCTTCAAAACAAATTGAGGATTGATGTGGAATGTTAAAGGTAACAACCTTAGTAAAACAGTCCACACTTGCATGATGGGTGAACAACCAGTCCATGCCTAAAATGATATCAAAATCCTTGAATTCCAAGTAAATTAAATCTACCAATAACTCCTTACCCTCGACTTCCACTATACATGATCTATATACGGCATCAGTGATCAACGAATCTTCGATAGGTGTAACTACTATTAAAAAAAACTCTAGGGGTTCAGGTTCCACGCCTATCTTATCAATGAATTGTGAAGATACAAAAGAATGCGTGGATCCCGAATCAATTAACACATTTGCAGAATGCTAGCAAATAACAAGTGTACCTCTAATCACCGACGGCGATGCCTGGGGATCCTCTTGGGTGAGAGCATAGACTCTCCCCTGAACCCTATGCCTCTGCCCCACTTTACTCTACCTCTACTGGTATTGAGGCTGTTGTATCTGCTGTTGTGGCTGTTGTCGTGGCATCAGTGACTGAGATGGTTGTTGTGGTTGTGGGAACTGTTGTTGTCCTACCATCACAGGACAATCTCTGACTACATGGCCAAACTGACCACATCTGAAACAAGCTTTAACAACTGCTCGACAGGGTTCAACATGAAACTTGCCTCACCTTCTACAGGTCTCTAATGTATGTCTTCGCGGTATCATATCCATCCTAGGCCTCTTCTCTCCTCTACTCATATTTACTCCATTATGAACAATCATTGTTGTAGATCCACTGCTTCTCTTCAGATCTCTCATTCTCAAAAAATCCATGCAATCCCTCTTAGCAATTTGGGCTATGTCCACTAACTACTCAAATGCTCTTAACTTCAAGGTAGAAAGCTTTGATTTGATCACTGGCTTTAATCCTCTCTCAAATTTATTTGCCCTATTAATCTCATTTTTCACCATCTGTGGAGCAAAACGAGACAATTCAGCAAAATTTGCCTCGTATTGCACTACCGTCATGGTGCCCTGAACCAACTGAACTTCTGATCCCTAACTGAGTTTGGAAAATATTTCTCGTAGAAGTCATGCAGAAATCCATCCCAAGTCCTCGGTGCATCGCCCACGCTCTTGACCATCCTCCACAAATGCTCTACCTCACCCTCAAACATAAACGTGGCCAATGCTACCCGTTTGTCTGCTAGACACTCCATCACCTTGAGAATCTTCTCAATACTCATTACCCATTTTTCAGTCTCTAGTGTATCAAGCAGTCCACAAAAAACAAGTGGAGTGAGATTCTTGAAATGATCCACTAGGGGATTACTGGGGTTCCCTTCAAGCCGGTGCACATACCCCATGTTTTGTTGTGCTTGAGGCTGTAGGATAGCATTTTGATGGACTTGCTACAGTATTGTGTTATGTTGTATTTGTTGCTGCAAGACTGCAGACATACTCTCGATGGCCCTAGCAATCCTATCCTCTCTCTCATCATCTACTTCTCTAGTATTATCAGTTGAGGCTCTCCGCCGATACATCTTTCTTCCTAACATAAATAAAACAAGATTATAGGACATAGTCAATCCTAGGGCTATAATTCTAAATCTAGCCTAATACTTCGAGACTTAACCTAATGCTTTGATACCACAACTGTCACGACCTAGGACGTTACCAATTCTCGATTCATGACTATCGTGTGTAGCCACACAGTTCATGGTTAATTAAAAGCCAATCATGTCTGTAATAGTTTTATCAAAGTAATCTATAGCAGAAGCAACTAAAACAAACTATACATCAACTTAAAACTTAATGTACACATATACCTACAGGGTATAACAAAAGACTTGTTAGATAGACTATACAATTTGTTCTCTACAACTCCCTCTTTCTCAGAGTAAACAAATGTGATCTTCCTCTCTTCTCGCTAAGATCTCCGCCTCTAGCTGCTCATCCTCTCCTACTACCTCCCCTTCCGTGTCAGACTGAAAATTTTTAGAAAACATTTTAATGAGAATAAATTTCCAGTAAGTAATAATCAGTGAAAACAAAACTATACGAGAAATCATGCTCTTTGAAACAATAGTTATACATCACAATTTTAAACGTAACGGAAATAAACAATTCAGCATGAAGCATTCCAATAATCAGGCATGATATTCTAATTGAAATACAAATAAAATAACCGAAACACACTTATAGATGTTCAGGTTGGCACGGACACCTTGGTGTCTTCCCATAGTAGCTGGTACTAGGGCACATCTCACCGGTGCAAGGCTCACGGTCAATTGCACTTACTATAGAAAATTAAATATACAGAAGTCACTCTGATGTGTTATGATCGAGTCAGAGCTCATGACCATCAGTAGAGACTCAGCATAATCCACATTGATCATATGAGATAAAGCACTCACTTGTAAGGACTCCAGAACGTCGTTCGTCAATCGGCATCCAAAGGAAACATCATAAACTCATCATTCATTTCACAGATACATAGTATGGATGTAGTAGCCACACATTGACCTACACCTACATATCGGCACAAAGCCCCGGGCATATTGCCCCACATAGCACACATCTCATACATATACAAATCATGCACATAAAATCTAAATAAAGATGCCTTTCGTATTTAAAACATGTATCTAGGCTTATATCATGCTTTAACACTTATAAATAGTATAATATTATATCGAGACCGTCAAACTTGAGAAAACATAGTTTTATAAAAAAAATGTTGTTAATAGCTTCAATCAACTAAGGGGCTCCCTCGTTTAACCGAACGTGCCAGAAACTCAGAAATATAATTTTTATAATAATTTCAAATCTGAACTTCAAAACAAAATCATAGTTTTTAGGGAAAACATCAAATCTGAACCGCAAACCAAAATTATAGTTCTTAGGGTAAACATAAAATCTGAACTGCAAACCAGAATTATAGTTTTAGAGCAGACTGTATAGTATTTGTACAACAATTTCAAACCTGAACATAAAAATAAAAGATATAATTGCAACTAAGCCAAGCATAAAAATATATTCTAAACCCTATTAATTTTATTCTTTCAAATCCAAAACTATATACTTAGTATTATTACTTACCTTATACAATTTAGCAGAAGCACAAACTCCCTTCAACTTCTCTTTTGAATTCTCCTTAGTTCTACACCTTACTTTTATTCTTGTTCTTGTTTTTATTCTTCTTTATCTTACTGTTCTGCAATTTATCTTCTTCTTCTCACTGTTCTGCAATTTCTCCTCTCTAATCAGTCTCTACCACTATTAGAGTTAATCTAACTTAACTATTTTTATACCTATTCACTTAATAATTTAATTAGTCTTATTAATTTTTTACTAATTAGAAAGTTAGGTGAAATTTTACATAATTTACGTAGCCTAGATTACATTAATTAATTAAAGTTACACTCTAATTAAACTTCACTAACACATGTCCCCCTTCTATCACCTTCAATGCCACATGTCATCATTTAGGTCTTGTACTTTTGACTCACATTAAATGACATTTTTGAAATTTTTATATTACAAGTTTAACCTTCCTTTATCACTTAGTTACAAGAATGCCATTTCATTTATTTCCCTCTATATCCTTCCGTTACCGTATAGCTTACCTCTAAGCTCGTCATGCATTCTCACCAATCATATGTGCTCTTCATCATGCCTGGTGCATAATTAGACTTAAGAATTACATGATAAAAATTTAAGTTTAATTATTTAATTACTAATCACATATATACATTTATATGCATACTTATATATAAATTTATGTACATCCACCATTAGTGTAGATATTTGTTAGTATATATTCACTAAGCAAGTATTACATTACACGTGTAATTATTAAGTTATTTATAATTAGCATTTAATTAAATTTCAACTCATTACATAACTGATTCGCCTTAAAAAGGAAACCGTCATGGAGAAGGAAGTTTGATCTCTGTCCTGCTGTCACTTCATCCAACACAGTCACAAAACAGGGGTCAAAAGCCAATAACTCACGAAAAGAATCAAAAACAAGTACTCAAGTGCGCATGGTAGGGCTTTACGACTCGGGGCATTAGCAACACGATTCTTTAAACCAGGATTATGCTTGAGAAAAAAAAGTGAACTCTGGAATTAAGAGGCCCAGTCTGCATGTCGAGAAGAGAGCTTATCCTGACTATTGATATGCTTCAATGCATCATAATCAGAACACAGAACAAACTCTGCATGCACTAAGTAATGACACCAATGCTTTAAGGCTTGTATTTAACCGCATAGAACTCAACATCATATGTGTTGTATCTCATCTTAGCACCATTCAACTTCTCACTAAAATAGGCAACATGCCTACTCTCATGGCTCAGAACAGCCCCAATGCTTACCTTTGAAGCATCACAATGAAGCTCAAAAGGCTTAGTAAAGTCAGGAAGAGCAAGAATAGGTGCTAATGTTAACTTAGCCTTTATCACAGAAAAGGATTGTTCTGCATCTTCGGATCATAAAAATTTTCTAGCCTTCACACAGTCCGTAATAGGCGCCATGATGGATTTGAAATGGGGAATAAATCGCGTATAAAAAGATGCCAAACCATGAAAACTACGTACCTCATGAATATTAATTGGCTTCGGCCATTGTCTTACTGCATCCACCTTAGAATAATCCATAGAGATGCCATCTTTGGAAACAACGTATCCAATAAATAACATCGTCTCTGTCATAAATGAACACTTATTGAGGGCTACGTAAAGTTGCTCCCTTTGCAAAATTGAAAGAACCTCTCTAAGGTGATGCACATGTAGATTGGGGTCAGCACTATAAATCAAAATATCATCAAAATAAAACACCGCAAAGGTACCAATGAAGGGTCTCAACATTTGGTTCATGACCCGCATGAAGGTTCTAGGAGCATTGGACAATCCGAACGGCATTACTAGCCACTCGTACAACCCCTCACGAGTCTTGAAGGCAGTCTTTCACTCATCTCCAAGACGTATTTGAATCTGGTGATAACCACTTTTTAGGTTCAGCTTACTAAAAACAGTAGCTCCACCCAATTGATCTAACAAATCATCCAGTCAAGGAATTAGAAATCTGTACTTAACTGTGATCTTATTTATCGCTCGACTATCTATGCGGATACTCCAACTACCACCCTTCTTTGGCGTGAGCAATGCTGGTATGACACAAGGGCTGAGACTCTCACGGATGTGACCCTTTTGCAACAGTTCCCCTACTTGCCGCCGCAATTCCTCATGCTCCTTAGGACTCATGCGATAGTGTGGTCTGTTAGACAAATTGGAACTTGGAACCTGATCAATCTGATGTTGTATATCCCGTAGAGGTGGTAATTCATCGGGAAGGCTTTTAGGGAATGCACTCCGAAACTCCTGAAGTAATGGTTTCACAACTTCTGGAACAGATCTACCAATCTCCCCCTCCATACCAACTAGTACATACATCATCACCGTTTCTTCCATATCCCTCATAAATCTACCCATAAACAAGAGATTGATGCCCTTTCCAACTGGTGATTCAAGTACAGTCTCTTTTTGGGACATGAGTATGATTCGGGTATTGTCCCACATGAAGCTATAAGTATTTTTTCAGCCCTTATGAGTATCATCCCTATCGTACTGCCATGGTCATCCCAACAGGAGATGAGAAACATCCATAGCAACAATGTCACACCACACTTTATCCCTATATTTCGAGCCAATAGAAAAGTGAATCAAACAACCCTTAGTAATTTTTATTTCATTCCCTTTCTTAAGCCAAGACAACTTGTAGGGATATGGGTGTTGTGTAGTCTCCAACTTCAGCTTTTGGACAACTTCTACCACTACGTTCTCACAACTGCCCGAATCAATAACGAGTTGATAAACTTTACCACCATTGGTACAAGTGGAGTGAAAGATATTGTGACGAATCCAACTGTTGCCTTCCGTCTCCTTTGGAGTGAGACAGATCCTACGCGTCACCAAAACCGACCCTTGATCGCCTCGAACGTACTCTTCTGGAGGATTCTATTCATCAAACACAATATCCCATTCAGGCTCGTTGTCAGGTTCCTCATCAAATTCCTCACCTTCCACGAACAACCCCTTACCAGGTCCATCACTTTTTCTGTAGTCGTTCGCTCGATGGCCTGGTTCTCCGCACTTGAAACACTTTAGTCTTGTGCTATTGACTAGTTTGTTGTTGTTGACTGGCTGTGTCAAAGGCCTTCCCGTGGGCTAATGTTACTGCCTATCTGCACGATTGCTCTACTATTGGGTGTAAAAGTAGGGTTAAAGACTCCTGCCATACTACCCCTCTGACCCATCTGGTTCTCAAGATGAAGAGCTCTGGCATGTGCTTCAGAAACATAAAATAGGTCAAATAAATTTAGGGTATCTTGGAATTGCTGACGCAAACCTCCAATATACCTAGATGCAAGTTGTTCTTGAGATTCGGCTAGGTCATTGCAGGACACCATAGAAGTCATTGGTGTAATCGTCCACAGATCTCGCCCCTTGGCGAAGGTTCTGCAAACGTTGATACATAACTCTCGTATAGTTATGGGGCAGAAAAGCTTGTAGCATATGCTTTTTAAGCTTCTCCCACAAACTAATCTTGGCCTTACCTTGTTTGGCTCAGGTAAGTTTGGGCCGCTGCCACCAAGCAGATGCACGTCATTGGAATTTAGTAGCCACTAAAGGAACCCGTCTATCATCGAGAACCTCCTTGAAATCTAGAATCTCTTCCACAGTATTAATCCAATCAAGGAAATCTTCTGGTTGGAAATCTCCATGGAAATCGGCCGTATCAACCTTCAATTCAGATTCCCAACGCCTTGAATTAAAATTCTCTCCTTGGGTCGACTTCTACAAAAATAATTTTTGGATTCTATATCCTGCTTCCTGTTCTAACGCGCGGTCAAAGCGGCCATATGCTGGGTTAGGATCTCGATATGTTGTGTGAGTCTTGCTACATTATCACGCTCTTGAACTTCTTCCAAAGGAGCATCTCGTCCACTACGTCTGCGAAACGGCATATCGACGCTAGCTTTGATACCAACTAATGTAGGGCGAAGAAGAATAAGATTGATAAATCCGGTCACAGAACATACAACCTTCTAGAGTTGCTAAGGTTTAAGGACAAAACCTTAGAACAAAAGGAAAAAAAGAGAAAAATTTCTCAATTTAATTTCATAAAATCAACTAATAATTCAAGTCTCTACAATCTCTTCCCTATTTATAAGAAAATCCTATCTAAGAAAAAAAAATCCTAAAAGAAATAGGAAATCAAAAGTTAAACTGCTAAAAACAATCCTAAAAGAACTAGGAAAGCAAAAGTTAATAATGCAAGTAAAAACCTTAATCGGCCGTTTTGAGGGTTTAAACGACTTTAAATGGCTAACACACATCTCACATCACGACATAACGGTGAGTCTTGTAGCTCTCATTGTTAGATTTCCGAAATAGTGTCATGTAGCTCTCATCGTTAGCTTCCGAAATTGTATTATAAGCCTGATTCCGACACCAGAGCCAAAAGTTATGCCCGTCTGAAACCACATTACATCTTGTTTCGATCCAACGCTTTTAAATAATCATCCGTGGTCACCTCTTCTACATCAACTTCGGATTTCCATGTTCAGATTGCCAGTTTTCGATTATGATTTATTCCAACAGTTCAGATTTAATTAAAAACAATCTGTAGTTTAAAATACAAGCTCGGCACTATGCTGGAAAGTAACAGTAGACTAACTCATATAAATATGATGTTAAATTGCTTTATATATATATATACATATATATATATATATATATATATATATATATATAATTTTCTTCTTCTTTTTTCTTTTATAACATTTTTTTAGCCTTTTCAACACGTCCCGATACGATGGTAGCAAAATAATTCTCCCAACTAAACTTGATGAAGAAATCGTTCAGTAACCGGCAGGTCGATCTAGCTTTACAGTAAAACTGAGTTTGGCGACGCGTCCGCCATTGTCCGAGTTGGAATCGCGGAAGTTGAAAGTTACTGTATTCCTCTTCCTGCATTGAGATGACTGTGTGGACTCTAGAGAGAGAAAGAGAGGTCGAAAGCAATAAATGGTATTGATATGTAGCGTGGATATGATTTTAAGCATTGTGAGGACATAAAAATGCATTTTATTCAAAGAATTGACGGAAGAGAATCAGAAAGGTTCAATCTTTTTCAATGAATCGGTTCTCATTGATCCGTTATCGAGCATACTGCACTGGTCCTGTCATATCCGCCACATCTAAGATAGCTCATTATGCTCGACTTGGCCAAATCGGAAATGCTCGAAGAGTGTTTGATGAAATGCCAAATAGAAGCATTGTCTCTTGGAATGCAATAATTGCCGGATATTTCCAAAACAATCGACCCAGAGAAGCACAGCATCTCTTTAATGCAATGCCTGAGAGAAATATTATTTCTTGGAATGGAATGATTTCTGGGTATGTTAAGACCCGAATGATTAGCGAAGCGCGTAGGTTCTTTGACACAATGCCTGAGCGGAACGTGGTTTCATGGACCTCCATGGTTAGGGGATATGTACAAGAAGGTCTGATCTCGGAGGCAGAGTCCCTCTTTCGGCAAATGCCTGAGAAGAATGTGGTTTCGTGGACAGTTATGTTAGGAGGCCTAATTCAAGACCATCGGATTGATGATGCTCGTCGGATTTTTGATGAGATGCCCGAGAAGGATGTGGTTGCAAGGACTAATATGATATCTGGGTTTTGCCAGGAAGGGCGTATTGTTGAAGCCCGCGAGCTCTTTGATGAGAT
>JAUPMG010042086.1:0-14213 GCA_031762675.1 Pachysandra terminalis | reverse complement strand
TCTGACGTTTCAAATCTTGCTTTTCACCAAAACGGTCTAATCACCGTACGCAGCTGCTGACAGCTGGCACGTGAAAGCGACGGTTGTACAGTTGTTTCAGCTTTATTGAATGATTCAGTGTATGCGACTAGACCAAAAACGCATACACGCGCTCGTAATTGAGTGCCGCGTGTAAAATGGGGTTAAATTAGCCCGCCTGATCAACAATACACAAAGGAGATTTGTCCACAAAAAGTTTTAATAAAATGCAGGAAATTTCTTTTAACATAATTAAGGATTAAGCATCCATGTGATGGAGGGATGTAGAGATCCAGACTTGGAAACTTGGGTAGACAAGGTTTTCACAAGTGAGGGCTTATTAGGAGAAGCAGTACCACATGACCATATCTTATTAGTCTATGAATGCCTAGTATTCAAATACAAGATGCTCTCAAATCATGTTTGAGGTATGCAACTGAACGGAGTTTCAGCCTCTAGCTCAGATTGAGACCTAGGCTCTCAAGCTTGGCTTGGCCGGCAGCCCATACTGCACAAGTCCAAGTAGCGTGACAGAAAATAAGAAAGAGCATTCCATGAAGCTACTAAGAACCTGCTGCTACCTACCATAAGATGGCTTTTCATTGGCCAAATGCTAGGCCACATTTCTACGAAGCTACTACTGTGGTCAACCTTAATGACGAAAGCAGCCACCCAGGTCAACTACTTTGCAACAAAGGGAGCTTAGTGATAAAAACAAAGATATTGACCAACTCTACTGGGATCATTCAGTCGCAAAAATCTCTCTAAGATCTGTTTTGAGGCAATCGACTGGGGGATCAAGCAGTCTCAAAAAGCACTGTGAGATCCTCCCTTTTGAATCTAAACCCACAAACCAGAATGGGAGATGCACGACTGAGTGCCCTCGTACAAGTAATTTTTGAGAAGTTGGCTTCGCCGATTTTACAGGACCTCAGAGTTGTGAAAGGTCTTAACAAGCAGATGGACAAGCTACAGAGCACATTATCGACAATTCAGGCCGTGCTCACCGATGCAGGAGAGCTACAAGTCAATGATAAAGCAACTGCAATTTGGTTGACAAAGCTAAAAGATGTGGCTTATGATGCAGATGACCTATTGGCAGAGTTCATGGCACAAGCTTTGCAAAGGAAAGTCGACCTACGAGAATGCTTGAGGAGTCAGGTACGCAACTTCTTTTCACCTTTAAATACACTTGCCTCTCGTATTAAGATGGGCCGTAAGCTGAAAGGAATACGTGAAAAACTGGACATGATCACAAGCGAAAGATCTAAATTCCAACTGAGGGGAGTTGAGAAGAAGAGGGGTCGTGAAAATGAAAGAAGACAACAATCTGGTTCATTTGTAATTGAATCAGACGTCTATGGAAGCGAGGAGGATAAGGAGAAGATAGTCAAGATTCTATTAACAAACACAACCAAGGCAGCAGCGGATGTATCGATCATTCCCATTGTTGGCATTGGAGGCCTCGGTAAGACCAGGCTTGCTCAGTTAGTCTACAACAATGACAAGATAAATGAACATTTTACGCTAAAAATGTGGGTTTGTGTGTCCGACGACTTTGATGTGAAAAGATTGATAAAGGCAGTTATAGAATCTGCAACAAAGAATAGATTTGACTTCCTAGAGATGGACGCACTGCAGTCACACCTGAGGGAATCACTAAGAGGAAGGAGATACCTGCTTGTATTAGATGATGTATGGAACGAGGACTGTGATGAGTGGGAGAAACTATGGACTTCTTTAAGAGTTGGAGCGGAGGGAAGCAAAATTGTAGTCACCACACGTAGCAAAAAGGTTGCATCAATTCTGGGCACAACTCCTCCTCACCATTTGGAGGGTTTATCGGAGAACGAATGCTGGGCTTTGTTCAAGCAACGACTTTTAGTCAAGGAGATGAAGCAGATTATCCAAACCTGTCGGCAATTGGAAAGGAAATTGTGAAGAAGTGTGGAGGTGTGCCTTTAGCAGCAAAAACTCTAGGAGGACTTGTCAACTTTAAAAGAGAGAAGGAGTGGGTGTCTGTCAAAGAGAATGAACTTTGGAATTCATGTGAATGTGAAAATGGAATTGTACCTGCCTTGAGGTTGAGCTACAATCATTTACCATCACATTTGAAGCCATGCTTTGCATATTGCTCAATATTTCCAAAGAACTATGAAATCCAGAAGGAGAAACTAATACATCTATGGATTGCAGAAGGTTTGATTCTAACATCTGGACGAAGTAAACAACTGGAAGACATTGGTAGTGATTACTTCAATGATCTGTTGTGGAGATCTTTTCTTGAGGATGTAAAGAAAGGTGATGAAGACGCTGTAACAGAGTACAGAATGCATGACATCATACACGACCTTGCAAGATCTATTGCAGGAAATGAGTTCATGATACTGCAACATGGGATTTTCCCAAGCAATCTTGCTCAAGCTCAGCATTCATCACTAGTCTGTGATTCTAGGTTTTCTAAAATACCAAATGCCCTATACAAAGCAAAGAACTTACACACACTCCTTTTAATGTTTCCAAGAGAAAACTTTCAAGAGGCCCCATCTAATATATTTTCAAGTTTTAGGTACTTGCGTACGCTGGATTTAAGTGGCTGCGGCATTGAAAGATTGCACGACTCAATTGGGGAGTTGAAATGTTTAAGGTACCTTGACTTGTCTAACACCTACATCCAAACTTTGCCTGAATCTATCTGAAGTCTCTGTAGTCTGCAGTCATTAAATCTGTTAAACTGCCAATTCCTCGTGGAGGTACCTAGCAAAATGGGAAACATGATTAGCATAAGGCATATCAATTTAAATGGGTGCATAAATCTGATTAATATGCCAACTATGATCGGACAGTTGATTCATCTTCAGACACTACCAATATTTTTTGTGGGTCAGGAGAAAGGGGAAAGTATCAAAGAACTAGCTTGCCTAAACCTCCGGGGCAAACTAAATACTAAACATTTAGAAAATGTGACAAATGCAACAGAAGCAATCGTAGCTAACTTGACGGAGAAGCAAAATCTTCACTCTTTGGGGCTGTCTTGGGGAGACGACAATGAAAATTCTATGTCAGGAATGCAATAGAAACCAAAGTAGCCAATCTGAAAGAGAGAAAACACCTTCCATCAGTAATTTTAAGGACAGAAAGGCACAATAGCAATGTCAGGAGGGCAGAAAATGTGGAGAATTTGCTTGAATCCCTTCAACCAAACCGAAATCTAAGAAGGTAGTCTGTAAAAGAGTATGCAGGAGTTAAGTTTCCAAATTGGATGAGAGCATTCACACTCCCAAATCTGATTGAAATCGAGTTGATCAACTGCAGAAGATGTAGATATCTCCTTGAACTTGGGCAGCTACCACTCCTTAAGACTCTTTCCTTGCTTGGAATGGATGCTGTAAAGTACGTGGGCCATGATTTCTATGGTAAAATCACAAGAAGAGCATTCCCATCACTGAAAGAATTAACCCTCCAAGACTTCCCTATTCTGGAAGAGTGACCAAGCATGGAGGAAGGAGAAGCCTTTCCATGTCTAGGCAAATTAACCATCAATAGATGTCCCAAGATGACAAACATGCCACATTTTCCATCTCTTCAACACTTGGATCTGAGAAATTGCAATGGGATGATATTAAGGTCCTTGGAAGATCTAACCTCAATTTCTGTCCTTATCATTGACACGTTCCCAGAGCTATCATTTCTACCAGAAAGGTTACTGCAAAATAATTCTCTTCTCACAACTCTAACAATTAGCTCCATGGGAGTTGGCAAACCTCAGAGCTCTAAAATCATTGACCATTCGTTGGTGCGAAGAGCTAGCCTCTTTGCCACAGGGCCTGAGAAACCTCACCTCTTTGGAGTTCTTGGAGATCAGTGAGTGCCATAAACTCTCATTACCAGAAGATGAATTACAAGGCTTAAGTTCTCTTCAATTTTTGTCCATTGAAAACTGTAGTAACCTGACACGTTTGCCCACGGGAATGCGATACCTTACATCCCTCAAGCACTTAACTATTATGTATTGCCCAAATCTGGCTTCTTTGCCAGAGGGTTTGCAACACCTTTCTGCCCTTCAGAGTCTGAACATTCTGAACTGTCCAGAGTTGGTCTCTCTACCGGAAGAGCTACAACATGTCACAACACTGCAAAATCTTGAAATCCGCAGCTGTCCTGGTTTGACAACTTTGCCAGAGTGGATTGAGAACCTCATTTCCATTCGATCAATGACAATTTCAGATTGCCATAATCTCATATCTTTTCCAGAAGCAATGCAACATCTCACTACACTGCAACATTTTTCAGTTCGAGAGTGTCCCAATCTTGAGAGGCAATTGAATGAAGGGAGAGGTGAGGACTGGTACAAGATAGCTCACATCCCACATATCCACATTGGAATGTCATTGTTGAGGCAACACAGCATAGAGGGAGGCTCTTCAAGTTGAAATCAGAAATTTCCTTTGTTCCTCGATCCATAAGTCACTTTTAGTAGTAAAGATCTTTAAGTTGGAATCAGAAATCTCTTCTGTTCCTTGCTCTCCCGTGAGTCACTTCTAATCCTCTGTCTTTCAGTTTACAGTTTACTTAACAATGGAACAGCGCTCTATTATGCTTTCTATGGAATCCACAACTATTCACTAGTGACTTAATGTTAGCATTTTTTTTCTTACCTAATAATATAATAATATAACAGAATAAACCAACAAAATAATGTCAAGCACTCAAAACAAGATGCTCCCATATTGACGAATGCAACTGTGCAGAATTTCAACCGTACCACCAAGCCTCTAACTCAACGAAATGGCTCAAACTGAGATCCAAGCTCAGCTCATGAGTCACCAGAGTTTAAAGTATCAATATCAAGAGTTGTATCCATCAACTTTGATACTGATATGAATCGGCCGATACGGATTGGTATCAGATCGGATCAGACTGAGACGTTGGATGGAAAATATTGATCTTTACATACTGTTTACTTGGAGGGTAGGAGACACAACATATAGGTTGAAGTCGCTCCAGCGATACTTTCCACCATGTCCCTCATATGTCGTTGACACGTCACGGTCGAATTTTTTTTGAAGAAAATAGTGAAATAGAGTTTTTTCTAAAGAACCTTTGTAAGATCCAATTTAGAGCTAAATACATTTAAATAACCCAAAATATAACAAAAATTACATATATAATAAATGACATATACTTAGGAAGGTACAGTTGCATACCATACCTCCCCAAATATATGTCAATCACTAAATAATGGTTGATTATTGTTCTTATACTTACTCTTAAATCTATGCCAACAATAGCTAAAGTTCTAGGGTCAAGCTTCATGTTCAAGTTAAATGTTCTTCAAGCAATGGTAGTATGTCCTAAACAATTTCACATGGCACCACTACACAAGTGTCTCACAAGCACAAGCTAATCTCCGTTGTTGTAAGGTCATCCAAAAAATTAAGACAACGTGACGCTTGGCAAACGAGATGAGGTTTGCATAATTGAGATTTTCAAAATGCAAGGATATGCTTTTCAAAAAGATATGTTTATTGTCACAAATATTGCACTCCTATATTGTACACTTGAAGGGACACACAACCAATTGCAACCCCAACATTTATTTTGTTTTAACAAGATAAGACATCTACAAATTAACTGTTAGTCACTTATTACTGCAGCAATAACTATAAAAGATGCACGGTCGAATAGGGGATTGTGTGGGTTAGCCGCACGGTCTCAAGTTCGATTCCCCAGCTGGACAGGTTCGGATTTAAGTGGGAGGTCGTGGCGGTGGGTTGCTGCGCTAGCCTCCTACTTGGGATTAGTCGGGCCCAAGGCCTGGACACCCAAGTTATCAAAAAATAAATAAATAAATAACTATAAAAGATGCATTAAGATACATCAGAAGAGGCTGCGTCATCTTTGTGCTTAATCATGCCAGAATCAACAAGAATAGGAACCTCCGCTGCAAGCCATGGTGCAAGACCCAAACAAAGAGCATGTGCAATACCAAACCTAGGACTGCCAAAACAAAACTGAAATCAAAATTTCCACCTAAATTTTCTAGGGAGAATGAACCAATGATATTTACCATGAAAAGAATTTAAAAAAAAATGCACAATTACCTTGTTTAATAAAATTCTGAAGCAATTGTCATGCATAAAACTAGGATGTGTGCTAAGATGTAATTAATTTATTCCAACATGAAAGAAAGTCCTCTAACGAAAACCTTCCTCGTAAGGGAATTTACCACAATCAGCTCGATTTCATCAAGAAATTAAAAAAATAATAAGGACAAAGAATATTCAAAGAAAAGCCATCCGCAGCCCACTTCTTAGTTCAGACAACTTCTCTTAGAAAACCAACAAAAAAGATAAGTACTTTTAATTAACCATTCTAATACACCCCTTAAATGTCTCCAAAAACACATAGTAGCCCAAGGCCCAAATAAATATTATAATATTCCAAAAACTAAAATATTAAAATAATAATGTTAGTCTCCCCTTAGTATTTGCATTTCAAAAAAAAAGTCCATTGCTCAGAATAAGTTGTTGGCAAATATGTAACTTGTTTAGGGATGACGCTTAGAAAACCATTGTTTTGATAGAGAGTAGACCCAATGGCATTACTATTGACACTTTTATGAAATTCGAAAGATAACTCCAGGCTAGATGTCAAGACATAGAAGTGGGAAAAGAATGGGCTGTCCTCAGACAGGTCATTTTTTCATTACCTAATCACGAAGGGAGACAACCTTGGGTAAGTAGAGCGATTTTGGAATAGCCACATTCCCTCTAAGGTGGTTTTCTTTTTATGGCCTGCATTCCATCAATATTGATCATTTAGCAAGTAGAGATTAGTCAGTCATGAACCATTTGTCTTATTTAAGATGGAGGATGAAATGGTAGGCCACCTTCTTGCTCACTGTGAGGTAACCAGATTGCTATCGTATCATCAGTTATCAAAATTTAAGTTCTGCTGAGTACAATCTAATAATTACTCACAGATTTCATACTCTTTGGGGTGCAGGAAAGGAAGGAACAAAAGGGCAATACGTTGGAGCTTAAATCCAGCCGCAATCTCATGGACGGTTTGGAGCAAAAGAAATCAAAGAATTTTTGAAGAAAAAGAACTTGGTACCTATATCATTTTGAAAGATCTTCTATTTCTATTAAGATGTTAACTATTTAAGAGGCAGCATCTAAAAAGAAAATTTAAAAAATAAAAAAGGCTTTAGATGGATGACCTGCCTCTCAGCAGATTATATAAATGTGGGCAATCACCCACAGAAATGTTTGATTTCTTCATTTCCGTTTAAGTCACTTTATGGAAGAATCCTTTGTTGTTGCAGCAATCTAGAGGGGTCTTAACAAACAAGAACTAAGAAAAAATCTTAAATTCAGGATTATTTTTATTGACCTCTGGTTCACATGCATCAAATTACAGGAATCTATGAAGATTATCAACAGAATTGAGATCAAGTTTCGGTAACAATATACAAAAAAAAAAAGGAAAATTAAAACATACCGGTTTTTGGCCCACAGTGGCTTGAAATGCACGATCAAGCAGATCTTTCCACCTCTATACATCTAAAAAACCAAAAACATTTCACTGAACTAAATCAATCAAAATTAAACGAATCTAATCTGTCGAAACCGTATCGAGCAAGGAAAGAGAAGAGAAAACCTTGTGAGTCTTGCAGTCGAGTTGAGGAAGCTCGATCTCAGGCGCAGTAGAGGGATAGGTGACCGGAATGTCGAATTGCAGATCAAATTCATATTTGAGGAGATTGTGAACGTACCAGCACTTTCCCGTCCACTTCGTACCTTCAGAGTTCGCCGCCGATATCCTAAACCAGTCGTTATCGTTGGATTTGTTCATCCCTGTGTAGGCTATCAGTGCTTTGTACTCCTTGAGCCTCTGTGTCCAAACCGCTCCGTCTCGAGGACCTGATCTTGTCGACAACAGAGGAATCTTCGTCAGGGTCGATTTCGTGTTTGGATCCCAACCTTCCATTGCTAAACCCTAACCCTAGAACGCTTCTTCTCCTTCTTCTTCTTCTTCAGTTTCTTCAAGTCTCCCTCCTCAAACGGCCCGGAGAACCTACTTCTTTAGCTCCGGTCGACGGAAGGGACGACTGTGATCGGTGCGAGGCGAGAGCATTTCGTCTGTCTGAAATGGCTGTTCCATCCGCTGATGGACGCCACGTAAGCATTTCGAGGGGATTTTCTCGAAATTTTAAATCTACTTTTGAGCTGACGTGACATCCCAACCGCTGATGGAACAGCCATTTCGTAACATACGATTTCTTGAGGGGAAGTTCCATGCTGCGGTGCTGTATGGAACTTGTACATCATCATTCGTCATCTTACCTGGATCCCAAGGTAACTTTTAATATAATAAGGGAGATGGTGTATCAAAAGAATGTCAAGAAATTTTTTTAAAAATAAATTCTAATATAATAAAATATTTTATATAATTAAGAATAATATTAGTTTTTTGGTTTATTTAGAGAAGCGACGGTTAAAATTAACCTTTGCTACCTCATTTTAGTTATAAAAAAATTTGGCATGACAAAAAAAAAAAAAAGGTTAATTTAGATATTTTAAAAAAAAAATAAATCTGCAATACAAAATATTATCAAATATTTATAAGAATAATTTTATCTTTGAAGATAAATATAAAAAAACTCCAACTTTCATTAGCAATTTTTTATTTTCGAGACTTTAGTTATTCGAAAACATGATATACTTTCCCATTTCATTAACTATTTTTTGAATAAACTCTCTCACGTTCAATATTATTTTCAAGGCTTTAGTTACTCAAAAACTTAAAGTTTTTGTTCTCTAATAGTGGCATTAAAAAGGTGTTTTTTATCGGATAGAAAAAGAAATTAGTCAGTAGAAATAAAAGCAATTGATTGTGGATTAGGGTTCAGCCTCAAATAGGAAGATGAAAATATCAACAAATACGCTCTCATTTTTCTCTTACAAAAACCAAAATAGCTACTTCCCTTTTCTCAAATAGAAGGCGTGACATGTGAACGTAATATGAAACACAAGAAACGCAAAAAAGGCCTTTGACTAAAATAGAATGGCTCCAACATGAGTAGTTGATTTCGACAACAAGGCATTGTTGACTACTCAACTGATGCTAACTCAGAAAAACTTGCCATATTCAAGAACCAAGACCATTATCCCTGTGTTTCCAAATGAATCGTTTACTCAATGCTATGAAACATAACTCTCACCAAACTGTGTATGATAGCTGGAAAAGAGATGGGACAATCCCAACCAGTGGTGTGTATCCAAGGCCATATTACTGCTGAAACATAACTCCCTCAACATGACTGGATCCTCCGAGAAATCTACACCGAACCAAGGTGCCTCAATCCTATGAGAAGTCGCCCATCACCATGGTCTTCTAGGCTGAAAGTATAACCTAAATTTCTGTTCTACAACTTGCTAGTTTACACCAAAATCTGCAGAGATCTGCAGCAGCCAGTCACGGAATAAGCTTCCAAGCTCTATGCATGGTTTCATCATTTATAAAGGGCCGTAAAGACCACATCATGCAGTAGCTCTCTAGTTCTCCTGATGGCGAGTTCAAGTTTAGAGAAGAAATGATCTTTTCCTGTAACAAGGTGTCAATGTTAGACACTCTCATAATTGCAATATATATATATAGTTCACGATGTGTAATGCAAGAAAAAAATTAGGAACCACATACCTGCATCATGTAGTCTTCCTTCACCATACTGTAAACGATCCCCATCATAGCAGCATAATCTGTGACCACAGGTTTTTGATGCTTACATGATTCCATTTTCTCCTGACGGCAAAAGTTTGTAAATAATATAAATAAATCAGGTATTCAGATGTTAGTCTGCTACTCTTGAAGGGAAAATTACCAACTATCGAGTTGATCTCATCACATGGAATGTCAAACAATGCTGATCAAAAATAAATATATAGTTCTTTCAAAGGCATTTGAGGCACAAACCTAGAGGCAAGGTGTTACTAAATTTCCCCAGGTGCAACCATGAAGCTATCTTACCTTGCTCATGAGGTGTATGCCTTAGGTCTTGAAGCATAAAAAAGACAAATGGCTCAAGACGCAAGGCATAATAAGCTTCATGTGCCAAGAAATTAACTCGCCACAACTTTAGATAGATAGCTCAAGACACAAGACATAAGCTTCATTAGCCAAGCAGAATCTACATATCATGGAAGTTAATAATCTCCCGTGAGAGAGAGAGACGAGAGATGAGTAAGAAATAGCTACTGCCTGAGTAAAATAAACAAAAAAGTTTCTGCATCGGTCGATTTCCCTTATCTTAGGTCCCTTGTCCACTTCCCTCCAACCAAAATGTTGACAAACTTGATGTTCTTGCATCATGGGAATTTGGATACAAATTTCCAAAACTCATCTGGACAAGAATTCAACATCCAATGTTATTGGATCTGAATTTTCTAATAGATCTCTTGTAAAGCCTCTATTTGGAGCTCCTAATCTCTTCTTAAAGGAATGCCATCCTCTTCATCTGCCTTATTTTCAGAATAACCAATCGGTAGATGGACAAAAGACAAGGGACAAATCCAGCTTTAACTTCTTCAATGCAAGAAAATGCACACATGCGCTTGCTAAAGGTAAAAGAATCTCCCAAAAATATAATTTTTTAAAGTTCTCTCAGCCTTCTCTCCTGCCATCAGTTAATACAGAAAACTAAAAGGGTCACACTTGAGCAAGAGCCATGAGAACAATACGGAAAGAACAATATATATTATAACCAACACAGAAAACGCAAGAAAACTGAACTAACCTTTTCACAATTAGTTGTTTGATGTTCCAACTCATCAACGGAAAAGTTACCAAAGTAAGATACACTTTCAGGTGCAGTTTGAATTACACCACCTACATCCTCCATAAGACATTCAAGTTCACTGAGCACGCATTTTGCTGCAACTCACAAGAAAAGAAAAATTATAATAATTTAATCAGATTCAATACGAATATGATAAACAGAACTGCAAATCATAAGGTCTCCAGAAAGTAATAAAGGACCGAAAGACAAGAAAAATTACAAGTGTCTGTGACTACATGTGCCTACAACCAAGTCTAATACGTGAGGATAGGTTAGTGATGTGCAAGCTTCTATCCTCTCTCAAACCAATATGAAAAGCAATAATCATTGCATGGCCTGCATCATATCTCCAACAGGGCCAAAGATAGCTGCATAAATGATGTCTCTTCTATGATCTATGAAATAACACTTAACACCTATGCCTGATAGATCCAAATTCCCCATAGAACACCAATCTATATTCAACTTAATCATTCCCTCACAAAAGGATATGCTGACAAATGCCAACTTAACCTGATCAGTGGAGAAACATATAAAAATTACTCCAAATACACCATTGAGCAAGCCCAACCTCATTTTCTTTGATAAAATTTATATTTGCATTGAGGAAAATAAAAAGAAAAAATAAATAAATAAATAAATAAATAAATATATATATTAATAATGGAATGGAACTAGATGTTACCTTTACTTAAACAGTCCCGAAGTCCTAGTTGGCATGTATGTACTTCTGTTCGCACATTTACCAAAACATAAGAAAACAATGTAGTAGGCATACCAATATGTTATGTGAAAAGAATATGAAGAATCTTGATCAAAAACACATTAGAATTTAAAACCCATCAGACATAAATCAATATAGTAATAAATTAACATGGTATTAATAAAAGTTGAGAGAAACACAACTCCAAAATTGAAGAAGAATAATTGATGAATATAGGCTGTTTCATACCAATATGTAATTGTCATACCGATATGTTACGCGAAAAGAATATGAAGAATCTTGATCAAAACCACATTAGAATCTAAAACCCATCAGGCATAAATCAACATAATATATATTTTTTTTTATGAATAATAATATATTAACATGGTAATAATGAAAGTTGAGAGAAACACAACTCCAAAATTGAAGGAGATCAACAGATGAATATACGCTGTTTCATCATCCATGCCAAGATAATCAACAAATAGCTAATACACTTACAGCTCTTAATTGACAGAGGAACCAAAAGATATTTGATAATTATAATTCCAAAAATATTTCATAATAATAATTCAAGCCATTATGAACATAGGGGGGGAAAGAGTAAGAAAGTCTTCCTCCAAAATAACAGAACTAAAATAATAACAAAGTAGAAACTTCTTCAACAGTGCATACCCTTAGTGAAAAGTGAAAACCATAAACAAAGCCAACAATAATTATGTTGATCTGACCTGCCATCACATTAGTAATGACCAACAGCAAATAAAGCTGGAAAGAAAGTACCGCAATTTACACTGTTATAACTTGCATTTTTATTGAAAAAAAAAAAGGTTAATTTAGAGAGAGAGAGAGAGAGAGAGAGAACAACATCCCAATCCATTCTGGAGAAACAGAAAGAAAAATAAGACAAGCAATACAAAATTAGAGAGAAGTAAAGATCCAATTACAAAGAAAGACCAGTCCCACAAAATAGCTCCCTTCTGTGAAACACTTTGGCCATCAATTCCACAATATTATTTGCCTATATTTATACCCATGGGTACAACATGTTCAACGCAGATGCCAACTAGTGCATCTACTTTGAAATAACAATTCCTACAAGCCCTTAGCTCATGAGGAAACCTAACTACTAGCATTAGAGAAGTCCCACTCAAATAGCAATTTTTGGAAGTTGAAGCAGTTCAATATTGACCCTACCAAAAATGATGCAATAGTAGGATCAGCAACCATTTCATACTTTCATACACCATACCATACACAATAGAAACTCTTCTGAAAAAAAGGTGGTACTACAAAAGGAAAAATAAAGGAGCATCTGCAACCAGAATATTTGCTGTCTTTCTGTTCTGCTAGTGAAGTGCAGCGACATCCTAAAATTTTAGGACAGACCTAGCATTGCCTTCTAAACCCAGATGTCTATATTCAGATTGGTAATTGACGACAAACTTTAGCATTCCTTGCCCCTCCCACTGATTCTAATTAAGAAGCCTCCAGATCCAATATCCTCTTCCAAATCAAAAGCTGTTTAGTCAATCACCAGTCTTCTTAGTCAATACCATTACCTTTGGATGCCCATCAAAGTTCTATAGATACTGCCACATTTGTTGTCACCACTAAGTGACCAATGATTTTACTGCAACTACCAAGTACCAAAATAAATTGTTTCAATATAGTTGAATGATTTTTACTCTTGTATCATTGTGATGCTTAACTCAGTTAGGTGTGAAAAGTAGCGCTGGTAAACAAGAAAGAACTGCATGAGGCAATATGGAATACATATATACATATACATCTATCAAGAAAAACTTTAAATGAAACTAACGAATTTTAAAATACATGATCTCAATGTGATCATTTAAGTAGACGAGCCATCAGATATTATTGAAATCAAAAATACCCTTTACAGGAGAATTTGGAGCTCTACTTCTTAATTAGCCAAAAACTTAACAATAAAATAATGATGATACTTACACTTGCTTAGATTTTGTACACCATCACGAACACTGATGCATCCAGCTTCAATGTATGCTTTTACCCTCTTGGTTTCATTAGCTTTAATAATGCTCTCAACCAGTTCAGATGTCTTGTTTATTGGAGGCCGCTGAAGCAAATCTGTTTAGTTATAATTATGCCACATGTCAAATTGCCATACCCTATGCTATCACTTGTACCAAGTGAGACATACATTTGTAAAGTACTCACCTAAACCTTGCTGAAAACCAACAAGTAGCTCGCTTCCCCCAGTCACCAACTCCTCAAACTTCATGATTCTGCAACATTAAAAGAGTCAATTAGATGATGTGTCTGTATATATTCTGGTCTATCTCACTAGGTTTTGTTGGCTGGTGAAACAAAAAAAAATTTTGGCACAAGGAAGAATGATATGGCCAATCCAAACTGTCCATCTAACAAGGGACCCTCGGGATCGGACACGTGGACAATATTTATTTATTTTATTTTTTTGATAAATGATGAATTATATAAAAGAGAGCAAGGAAAAGGGAAACAACACATACATAACCACCTGGCTGAAGACTCTCTCCAGCTGAGGGTTCAGAAACAGAAAACCCATAACTGAAAACAAAATCAAAGCCCCCCCCCCACAAGAAGCTACCAACAACCTAGCTCACAAGGACAATCACTTCC
>JAUPMG010042075.1:0-12108 GCA_031762675.1 Pachysandra terminalis | reverse complement strand
CCCCCCAGAAGAAGGGAGAATAAGACTAGAGAGAGAGACCATTTGTGAGAATATCCATACTATGCAGATATTTCTGGTAAGAGAGAGAGAGAGAGTTGGGAAGACCTGTGAAAGGCAATTCTTGATGGGACCTCGATCTGACCTTGAGCATCTCCTGTCATTGGGTCGTAGCCGCAGCCTACCTTCCATGCCTTCTTGATCCGCTCCCCCATACTCGATTTGAACAAACCTATTAGGATATGTATCATAGCGGTTTAGGCCTGAGTTGGAACAAGCTACCTCGACCCAGAGACAAGTGGGAGGACATGTGAGCGTCTTCGGCATATATGGAACGAGTTCACCAAAAACCCACCTACAATCTCAAGGGGTTCAAAATATTCCTATTTGCCACCTTATTGTGGAGGGAGATTTGGTATCCATTTTGCAGGGGTTGAAATGTGGAGGGTTGGTTGTGGGAGATTGATGGGATTAGATATCCGGCAGACTCCTTGAATGCATTTTTTGTGTATATATTGGCTAATGAGATAGATGATGAGTCGGCAAAGAGTGGCTCACAGGCCGAAAATGTTTTGTGGAAATGAGGAACTATTATCATGATTGAGGGATATGGGTTTTTTTTTTCTTCACATTTTTCTGTTTTATTATCATGTCCCATTTATGTTCTTACTTCTTTTGGATTGATGTCTTTACTCTTTAGGGATGGTGACGGGACTGGTTTTGATTAATCGTAGCCCGCCTTTAAAGGAATCCACCTAATACCAAACATGCTCCTAACTCTATCGGGTCGATTTTGGGTCAAAGCAAGTTTGATCTGAATGTAAGATATATTCAAAATAAATATTTTTAAAAGTTAAATCTATACATTTTCAGAGATATTTCCTTATTATATCTGTGTGTGTGTGTGTGTGTGTGTGTGTGTGTGTAGATACGGAAAATGTAAAAGGCCCATAGTTCGACGAAACACAGGCGCCTATTTGGACCATGACCATCAATAAGAGGTACCACGAATGATCAACTTGTGAGACTAGCATGTGAAGGTGAATTACTTATACGTATGTTCACACCCTTCTATGACACAAGTCACTTGAAGCCATGATGGTCGTGAACGCGACGAGAGCTTCGCAGTTAAGCATGCTTGGGCGGGACTAGTACCAGAATGGGTGACCCCCTAGGAAGTCTGATTCGAGGAAGCCAAGAGCGGCCAACTTGTGAAGTTTTGATCCCCCTGAGTCCCGGGCAGTACCCAAGGCAATCAACTCTCAAAGTTGATCCCCGTGAGTCCCAGGCAGTACCCAATGTAATCAACTCTCAAAGTTGATCCTCGTGAGTCCCAAGCGGTATCCAAGGCGCTCGTCTCTCAAAGTTGATCCCCGTGAGTCCCAGGCGGTACCCAAGGTGATCAACCCTCAAAGTTGATCCCCGTGTGTCCCAGGTAGTACCCAAAGCGATCAACTCTCAAAGTTGATCCCTGTGAGTCCCAGGCGGTACCCAAGGCAATCATCTCTCAAAGTTGATCCTCGTGAGTCCCAGGCGGTACCCAAGGCGCTCATCTCTCAACATTGATCCCCGTGAGTCCCAAGCGGTACCCAAGGTGATCAACCCTCAAAGTTGATCCCCGTGAGTCCCAGGCAGTACCCAAAGCAATCGACTCTCAAAGTTGATCCCCGTGAGTCCCAGGCGGTACCCAAGACGATCAACTCTCAAAGTTGATCCACGTGAGTCCCAGACGATACCCAAGGCGATCAACTCTCAAAGTTGCCTCAGGAACATCATCTCATTTAGTTAAAACTAAAGACGTCACTACAATGGAACAACACTAGAAATGGCGATAACCACGGCTGTAAGCCGGATCCCCTCGACGGGAAGCCGTTATCCACGACGACAAGCAATATCCCCTCGACAGGAAGTCAATATCCACGGCGGAAAGCCGGATCCCCTCGAAGGATAATCGATATCCACGTCGGTAAGCCGGATCCCCTCGACGGGTAGTCAATATCCATGGCGGCAAGACGGATCCTTTCAACGGGTAGTCGTTATCCACGGCGGTAAGCCGGATCCCCTCGACGGGCAATTGATATCCATGGCGGCAAGCCAAATCCACTCGACGGGTAGTTGATATCCACAATGGCAAGCCAAATCCCCTCGACGGGTAGTCGATATCCACGGTGGTAAGCCGGATCCCCTCGACGAGTAGTCGATATCTATGGCGGCAAGCCGGACCCCCTTGACGAGTAGTCGATATCCACGGCAGTAAGCCGGATCCCTTCGACGAGCAGTCGATATAGAGGTGCGCCTCACGTTCACCAAAGGGATGCGCCCCGGTGGACACGTTGATATGAATTCACATCTAAAAGGGAGAGACAGCACTAGATGATGTGAGACGTCAACACGTTGATATGAATTCACATCTAAAAGGGGAAGACAGCCCTAGACGATGTGAGACATCGACACGTTGATATGAATTTGCATCTAGAAGGGAGAGACAGCCCTGGATGATGTGAGACGTCAACAAGTTGATATGAATTTGCATCTATAAGGGAGAGATAGCCCTGGACGATGTGAGACGTCAACTTTTCAAAATGAATTTGCACCAAAGGGGAAAGTCAACCCCGGACATTGTAAGACATTGACACTCCATTCATACAGTCTCAAAAGTACTATGACTTGAGAACCTCAAGAGTGCTAAGACTAGATAGCCTCAACAACCCAAGGCTAAAACAATTCTACAACTCATACTACCAATCGCCATCGCCCATATCTTTGCGTCATGAGCATGACATACAAGGTGACTCACCAACCTCTTGTCATGAATTATATGTCGTGTCTCGATTTTCAGTGGAAAACCTGTAATTCTCCAATATGACTTGGGATTGGCCCACTTAAGAGAATGGGGTAGTTAATCCATGTTACCCAGGGTTAGCACTTTAACACCGTTAATAACCGCCTAATGAATTTCTGACTTCCGTTATCTTTATCATAAACACTATAAATAGTAGCTCATTCTTCAAGAACAGGATTGGAGAATTTTCTTAACGGGTTAGACTTTGAAAACGCACCTCTGACATGTGCTCTCGAATTGCTAGCACCTTGACTACTATTTCCCTTAACCTAACATGAGCTCACGAAATTCTTAGACCTTTAACTACGTCTGACTTGATCCCTATTTGGGTACGTAGGCAACTTGTTTTAGGTGCAGTCTAAAACCACCTTTAGATTAGAGGTGATAGGAGTATGGAAGATTGCTCAAACTTGACTCTGAAAAGAGATCCTGAACTTCTAACACCATCTCCCTCTTGCTCTTTTGATTCTTTTATAGACAAGATACGATCGCTTGCCAATTTAGGTTCCCGTCGATCAGTAATGCTACCGTTCGTGACTCTCTCACAAAACACCCTTTACATTTTAGTGACTCGACTGGGGACTAAGTCTCCCACATACTAATCATTATTAAAAGAATCACAAGACAGAAGATTAAGATGAAGACCGTAGAGCAAGCTGTAGGATCAACTCTTCATGCCATTGAGGAGAGGCACAAAGAAGACCCTACGGAAGAGAAACTTGCACGGATGTGACTTGATGGTATGATGAAGGATTGTCGTCTCATATTGAAGAACGTAGGAATCAACACGTTTACCCATTTGTAGAAGTCAGTAAGGCGAACTAGGCGTACAATGAGTCTCAAAAGGGATGTCCTTTGAAAGAGCAAATCGAAGTCTACTTCGCAGACTATGATAGTGAAGAAGAAGAGACATTCCAAGGAGGAGGCTAGTGACACTAGAAGTCAGAAGAGGGTTTTCACTCATGCTTCACCTCTACCTTGTACGATCAAAGAAGCTTTGATAATCCTGAAGCAGTGGGTGAAGGATGGCATAGTGACTCTGCCACTTCCAAGGCTTACAGCGTCAAAGGAAGATAAGAAGAGGGATGACTTTTGTCAATATCTTTTATACATGGGCCACAAGACGGAAGACTAATATACTTTAAGAAAGTTATTCCAAAGTAAGATCAGGAACGTGCAATTTGAACTCCCTGGGTCAAGGAACGGAGCTGCTGAGTCTGGACGATGAGGATTGGGATAAGGTGTTGGAGGTGGCTACGTGTGTGCACACCAACTTGCCAAATCCCGAGCTTATTCCAAGGGAGGAAGCCTTTTTGTGATCCAACAGATAGCCAGGAACGACTACTACTATCACCCAAGTCGACTTGATGGAACAATGTCGCATGATCCCATCAATGCCACTACAATGGCTATCCTGAGGGATAGGCTCCGTATCTTTTTTTTAACTTACTTTGAATAGTTTTCCTCTAACATGTATGTCATAATAGCATATGCATGAATGAAATTCATGAATATCGTTCATGAATGAAATCGTTTTCAACTGAACTGTGAATAGAATATAAAAATTCTTTCTTCATTGCATCCTATATATTTGTACATGTTGAAAAAAAACACTGACAAATAGATATCACGTTGTCGCGGCAGCATCTTCGTCATCATCATCAACCAAAACAACAAGAGGAAGATCCTATCGATGTCAAACTGGATGAGATCGACAGACCAAATGCAATCATCTATGCAAAGTACTAGGTAATGGGATTTTCAGTGACGACATATAGAATAAGGAATGCCATCATGGTCTCTTCAAGATGTTCATTAAACAATTGTCGCACATGAACTTGCTATTCTCAACCCAAGTGCGTATGTAGAAAAGCTCGTATTGTCTCTCACCAATCTAGTCTTATCCTTGGCTAGCTTCCTTACCTCTTCCAAGAGTTGAGCCTTCAACGCCTTTATGCTCGACTCACGATCAGCTATGCGAGACTCCAAATTCTCATGCGAAATCAAGGGAATGTTCAATCCCCTATAGCGTGTGACGTGAGCCAAGGTCTTGTCAATGCTCCTTAAACAGGCTTCCAACCAATCTTTCTTCATCCCAATAGAAATCGCATCTTGCAGTTCCTTCCACTTATTATGAATATCCTCCAAGGCAATGGATGAGAATGCTTTGGCGCGTAGGTGTTCAATCACCAAGCATACTGTTTGATAAGGTGAAGAACGAATTTAAAAATTGTCGCAGGTCATGGTCAAGCCAAGACTACCGCGGTGACAAAAAAATCTCTTGAAATAAAAGCGTATATCCTTGTACAAATGCACGATGAGCATCACCGACGGTAAGAGGAATCAAAGAAGGGGGCATCTTCTTCGACATAGACTATCAGGGGTGCCAATTGACTCAAAGGCTTCTTCCCTTTTACATTGACTTATCCACAACAAGAGAATCCAACGTGCCCTCGCCTACTAAGGACAGCGCAACAAGATTTCACTCCCTTTCGCTAACTAAGGACGCTGCAACGAGATTCCACTCCCTTTTCCTGGAGGAATAATCTTGGCCGACTTAATAGACGTTCTCCTGAATGAGACCTCAAGTCGACCTTTTTTTCCTCTTACGTTTACTAATTCTTTCTTTTCCTCTTGAGTTGTTTGTTGAACAGAAGCCATCTTGGTACTCGATGAGGGAGCAATGGAGACTCGTCGACCTTCTCTCCCGTCATAGTCACTACCTCTTGTGATCCCTTGCCTTTAAGCACAAAACAGCCGCAAGTCGGCAAAACGTTGCACCAGAATTATACTATCGCGAGAATGTATTCCCCTGGGAGACTATTACCTGCCAACAATAAATTTGTTGAAACATAAACTGCGAAATAGAAAGAAATGGAGGAATACCATTGTCGGCCTCGATATTGGGAAAAGACACGCCATAGTGCCTGTTGGATACTGTGATGAATCCAAACGATGGGGAATTTGTTTCCCAAGATAAATCATCTATCAATGGGTTGCGAGACCAATCCGTGGGAGATTCCAGAGGACCATCCTTACAAGAATGTTTCAGCGTTACAAGTGCGCATGAATGATGCTTCCTAAGCCATCACAAATGATGCGAGTGAAGAGCATGACGCCAACACAAAAAAACCAACTTGTCTTTGAAATTTGGAGCATGACGCCAACCTCAATTGCATCACCATCCTCCTAAGTCGGTACGAGGTTGGCGAGATTCTTGCCCATAGAATCCACACTAAGATCTACCAAGCCAAGAATGCAAAAATTGGAGAGAACATGGCAATTAAAGTCCTCGACAAGATAGATCCTCACAACAGGTTTGGTCACTCATATCAGGCGCGAAAACTCGATCCTACGCCGTGTTCGGCATCAAAATATCATTCTATTCTACGAAGACATGAAGACGAAGGTGAACATTTATTTCATGATGAGTATACCGAGGAAAGAACCATGGTTTTATGTCGTCTACAAGAATATAATTGGTGCTCGTCATGCATCCCGTCGCTCGTATGCGCCAATGCGCGCTAATGGCTGCAATTGTGCATACGCCAACGCTCGCAACCGTGCGCGTGCTAACACCCAAAAATGTGCACCCACACCAAGAAGCTACTCTTGAGCTTATCCTCTCCCCAATTATTTCATTTTTTTGCTTGAAAAAAAAATTATAACTTCATGTGTTTTCTTTGTCTCTGAAGCTCAGGTAGAACAAGATGGATGATATAGCCAAGAAGGAGCATAGTATAAAATTCACACTTAAGGATTATCAAGATCGTAGCAAATCAAAACCCTCAGAAAAATCAAAGCCCATACCTTTTGTGGAAATATTTGTGCGGAAAATGACTTTGCCGTTCTGACATTAGATCAAGACAAAGAAGTTACGCAAAGGCTATGGTCAATCAATATTATTGAACTGTCCAAAGTCCATGAGAATAAGACCCTAATGTTTCTTATCATCTCGTCAACTTTCACTCGATGCTCTTTGTTAACATCGTGGACAACGTCATCGCTCCTCTCTTACTTGGTCATCGTATATGTACCATCGTCATTCCTGGTGCTATGTCGTTCCATATATATATGTTGCCTGATACCTTCGGATCATATATCTAAAGAGAACCAACAAATTCACGGCAAGCACATGCACTTTCCAGTTTTCACACCTCGTAGGATCATATTCATTTGTCATCGCTCATGGACACCTTTGGTCTACAACATGACAACACCGCGCCAATACTAGAGGGTAACAATCGACATACGATGACAATGTTCGTCAAACTACAACAACTTCATATGCCTTATTCAATATACGCAAAGGTGGTATTCTCTTCTCACACTTTTTTATAGATTGATTCAAGATTATTATCATAGGTGTCGTAATATCATCCTATATCATGTTTCATGCATATTCAAACACCTGGTTCAGGTCTATGCTTTATGTGCTCTACTAACACATGTCTTTTGTTTCTCAATATGATGGACAACCCAAACACATGCTATGCTCCCCATCCGGCTACTTGTCATATTCTATTTCTACACGACTTGTTGAACAAAGACTCAGGCACTTTGATAATACTTGGACACTTGGCTGAGACTACTTGACGAAGAAATAAAATATGTGTTGATGATCACATGTCCCCTTTGTTCCAAGCTTCTAATAAGTGCCTTATTTATCGGATCGTGGAATCGTGACTTCAAGCGAGGGTTGTCATGCTATGATGATGATCTATCTTCAATCTCAACATTGTGGACCTCTCTATCTGGATTTATGCCTTTCAATGTTGGATTCCAGTCTATAATTATGAAGCGCGAGACCCTTGGTGATCCTTAACTCGTCTTCATTGAGATTGATATTTATCGGGCCTACCTGAATCGCCAACTATCTCCAAACCAAGCAGCATGTGTACCTTTTCTAGAGAAGGAGCAAATTCTCCCTAAGAAACTATGAGGGTATGAGTATCATCATTCCAGGGACAAACAAGATGAGATAAAACCTCTCGGTCCACAAAGATGTTTGACTCACAACACGCCCGCACAGCATTCTTTAAACTTCATTGACGAAGTTTTTGTTGCAATGAAGGGATAAGCTCCAGATTCAAAGTTCACACAAGGAATTGAAACCAAGGGAGGAAATACCCCAGTTTTGGCTGCCATAGGAGGAAAGAGACACACCATGATACTTGCTAATTCTTCTGGCTACTCGGGGCAAGGAGGAACATGCCTCCATATTGTATCAAATATCAATGGATCGTTCAAACAATCCCCCGAAGGTTCGAGAGGACCATCTTCATGAGAATGTTCCAAAGGATTTAATGCATGTGATGGCTTCCTCCTCGATATCACAAACAAATATTACTTAAAGAAGAAGAAGAAGAAAAAGAAGAATATGATGAAGAAGAACACACCTTGGCCCATCAAGTGTTTGAACAAAGGAGAGGTTCCTACTTTCTCCTCTAAAGAGCTCCTATGAGAAGAAGACCCGAGCCCACCAAGTGCTTGAGCATTGGCTACCTCAAGAAGACATTAACGCAAGGAAAGAACCATTCGTCAAGCATCTGAACACAAGGGACGATTTCATGCTTTAACGCCCCAAGGCTAGTAAAAGAAAGAGGGAGAAGGAGATATGACGGGCTTAGCCTATTCAATGGGTGTGAAGAATATGAAGAATACTTTCTCACTTTTCTCCAAAGCACTTCTACTCTCTTAACTTGTCCAACTTTGGACTGAGAAAGATAGTAGGTCCTCATGCCCCATTGACCTTGTATATATATGGAAAAAAATAAAAAAATTCGCGCCCATGCTCAAGAGAAAAAAAAATAAAAAAAATTGTGCCCATGCTCAAGATCGATAACCAATACGTAGGAAAAATGTTTTTGTATCTCAGTTATGCCCACGCCAATAAACTTGGGTTTATCATCGCGGGAGCCTGCCAAGACCATGACCCTCACCAAGGGGTACCACGGATGATCAACTTGTGAAACTGGCATGTGAAGGTGAAGTACTTATACGTATGCTCACACCCTTCTATTACTCAAGTCACTTGAAGCCATGATGGCCGTCAACCCGACGAGAGCTTCGCAGTTAAGCATGCTTAGGCGGGATTAGTGCGAAGATGGGTAACTCCCTGGGAAGTCTAATTCAAGGATGTCAAGAGGGGCCAACTTGTGAAGTTTTGATCCCCCTGCGCCCCGAGAAATACCCAATGCATTCAACTCTCAAAGTTGGTCCCCGTGCATCCTGAGTGGTACCCAAGGCGACCAAATCTCAAAGTTGATCCCCGTGAGTCCTAGGCGGCACCCAAGGTGATCAACTCTCAAAGTAGATCATCGTGAGTCCCAGACGGTACCCAAGGTGATCAACCCTTGATCGGCGTGAGTCCCAAGTGGTACCCAAGTCTATCAATCCTCAAAGTTGATCCCTGTGAGTCTCAGGCTATACCCATGGCAATCAACTCTCAAAGTTGATCCCCGTGAGTCCTAGACAGTACCCAAGGTGATCAACTCTCAAAGTTGCCTCAAGAACATCATCTCATTGAGTTAACACCAAAGACGTCACTACAACGGAACAACACAACAAATGACGATATCCACGGCAGTAAGCCGGATCCCCTTGACGGGAAGTTGATATCCACGGCGGCAAGCCGGATCCCCTCGATGGGTAGTCGATATCCATAGCGGTAAGCCGGATCCCCTCGATGGGTAATCGATATCCATGCCGGTAAGCCGAATCCCCTTTAAGGATAGTCGTTATCCATGGCGGCAAGCCGGATCCCCTCGACGGGTAGTTGATATCCACAGCGGCAAGCCGAATCCCCTCGACGGGTAATTGATATCCATGATGGTAAGCCGGATCCCCTCGATGGGAAGTCGATATCCATTGCGGCAAGCAGGATCCCCTCGACGGTAGTCGATATCCATGGCGACAAACCGGATCCCCTCGACGGGTAGTAGATATCCACGGCGGTAAGCCAGACCCCCTCAACGGGTTATCGATATCCACAACGGCAAGCCGGACCCCCTCGACGGGTCCACAGCAGCAAGCCATATCTCCTCGACGGGCAGTCAATATAGAGGTGCGCATCACGTTCACCAAAGAGATGTGTCCCGGTGGACACGTTGATATGAATTCGCATCTAAAAGGGAGAGACAGCCCTAGACGATGTGAGACGTTAACATGTTGATATGAATTCGCATCTAAAAGGGAAAGACAACCCTGGACGATGTGACACATCGACACGTTGATATGAATTTGCATCTAGAATGGAGAGACAACCCTGGACGATGTGAGACGTCAACAAGTTGATATGAATTCGCATCTAAAAATGAGAGACAGTCCTGGACGATGTGAGTCGTCAACATGTCAATATTAATTTGCACCTAAGGGGAATGCAAACCCCGGCGTTGTAAGACATTGACACTCCATTCATACAGTCTCGAAAGTACTATGATTTGAGAACCTCAAGAGTGCTAAGACTAGATAGCCTCAACAACCCAAGGCTAAAACAATTCTACTACACTCATACTACCAATCGCCATCGCCCATATCTCGGCATCATGAGCATGACATACAAGGTGACTCACCAACCTCTTGTCGTGAATTATATGTCGTGTTTCGATTTTCAGTGGCAAACCTGTAATTCTCCAATATGACTTGGGATTGTCCCACCTAAGAGATTGGGGTAGTTAATCCATGCTACCCCGGGTTAGCATTTTAACACCGTTAGTAACCGCCTAACGGATTTCTAACTTCTGTTGTCTTTCTCCTAAACACTATAAATAGTAGCCCATTCTTCAAGGACAGGGGTGGTGAATTTTCTCAACGGGTCAGATTCTGAAAACGAACCTCTGACATGTGCGCCCGAATTCTAGCACCTTGACTACTATTTCCCTTAACCTGGTGTGTGCTCACGAAATTCTTAGACCTTGAACTACATCTGACTTGATCTCTATTTAGGTACGCAGGTAACCTGTTGCAGGTGCAATCTAAAACCACCATTAGATTAGGGGTGATGGGAGGAGTATGGAAGATTGCTAGAACTTGACTCTAAATAGAGATAACGAATTTCTAACACAATCTCCCCTAGTCTTACTCGACCCTTGCTACGGTCACTCAGTCTTGCTCTTTTGATTCTTATGCCAATGTAACGGGTTATGGTCGTGTTGAGTCAAACCCAAACCCGACCTAAGTGTTACCAAACCCTAACCATTAGGGGAGAACGGGTAACCCACCCATGTCCATCCTTAGATGTCTTCTTCATGTACCATCTAAGTTTCCTTCCATTCTTTTAAATAAAGTACCTGTTACTCATTACCAAAAAAGAAACTTTCAGCTAAGGGGACTTGCCATCTAATAGCTTCAATTTATGTATTTTATAATTCTAAGAACTAACGATACAATGAAAACCATTTGTTCTAATTTTATCCTACGTTTTCCATAATTTATATTTTAATATTTCTTAAAACTTATTGGTGTATATCTCCTAAGTCTATGACTAATTTCTTGGGAGTTTCAAGTTGTATGTCATCATTTCACTGTATCTATCACACCATAATCAAATTAGTCGAGATTAGTCAAATTATGGTTGATATTAGGGTGGCAAGATAACATATTAGACTATAATTGTATTATAATTATGAAATTGTGAAGTCTTTATTTCACTATACATTCTTCAATTGGAGTTATCAATATATACAAGGAGTATAAGGAAAATATCCCCTGATTAAAGGAAACTATCAAGCCTAATCTTGCTATATAGTTACAGCATGAAATAGAAAACTACATTACAATTGTACATGTCTAATATCAAAGAGGAAACTATAACACAACTGTATATGTCTAATACTCCCCCTCAAGTTGGAGTGTGAGGATCTAGAACACCCAAATTGCACGTAAGGTGTTGAAATTGGTATTTACCCAATGGCTTGGTAAAAAGACAGCTAATTGTTCATTGGTAGAGATATAGGCAGTTCGTAGTAAATCAGACAAAGTTTTCATGAATAAGATGGTAATCAAGTTCAATGCTTTTAATTCAAACAAGCAATGAGATAAATGATAATGTTTTAATCACTAAAGCATTAATTTATCATAAGTTAAAAGGAAATACTAAAACATGGTTTGGAAAAATAAATGATACAGAACATGCAATCCTAAAGTTAGGATGTTCTAATGGTTTAGACTATTTAGAAAAAATAGTCAATCATATATATAAAGAATTCATCGGAGATGATAGAGAACAATTCTTAAAGCAAATAGCTAAAAGAGAAGAAGATATAGCA
>JAUPMG010042037.1:0-14216 GCA_031762675.1 Pachysandra terminalis | reverse complement strand
AAAGCAGTTGTGCGTTTCACTAATTATTGCTGGATGATTTTGGTCTGGAGGATCGAAATAAAATTTCATTAGGAAATTTTATTTTTGTTCTTTTCTTTATTTATATGAAATAATTAGCAAAATTTCATCGAAAAGTATTGAAATTTCACAGTGAAATTTTGATGATTTCAACAAAATAATTTATTTTTTAATTATTATTTTAAACAAAATTAATTATTTCGATAATTTTCAAACTTTTTTGTCAAAATTGCCCAAAATCTTTTAGATCAAAGTTTTATGATTTCGAGTCTACCAACATAAATTAAATCAAGAAAATTCAATAAAATTTAAAACCCGGGGATATAATAAATAGTTAGGGCTATAAATGAGCCGAGTCAAGCTTTTCCCAACTCGTCTCAGGCTTGTAAATCGCTCGACGCAGGCTCGTAACCTTCAGCAAGGCTTAGGCTCAAGCTCGTTAAAAACATTTGGGCTCAAGCTCATTAAAATATTTTAGGCTCAACGTCAGCTCATAAAAAACTTGACTCGTAAAAGGCTCAGTTTGAATAAAAAAAAAAAAAAAAGCTTAGTATAGTTCAAATAAATTAATATTGTAATTGATAATAATTATTATATATAGCATAATATTAACATATATGTTTAATATTAATATATAATATCAGATATAAAAATATAGATGTATAATATATCATAAACAAATTGAGACGAGCTTTAATAGAGTCAAGCCTACCCAAGTTCAACTCAAACTCATTAAGTTAATGAGCTTTTTTTCAAGCTCTGGCTTGGCTTGCCTACCTAATTATAGAGCTGGTTTGATTTATTGACAACCCTAGAGATAAGTATAAAACTAATTTAAAAAAAAATAATTATGTGAAAGAGTGCAATTTTAAAAAGTTAGAATACACACACACACATATATATATATATATATGTATAATTGTAATTTTATAAAATATATATATACAGAATAACAATTATCAAACAGTGCGAGGATTTTTAGGGAGCCAACATGTAGCAAGGTAGTTGGAGTGGTAGGTAGGGTGGCATACATACATACAATTGTCAAAAATTTGGAGTGGAGGCCGGGCCATGCCCCGCCCTTAGTAACGGTGGGGTGAGGGTTGTGGTGGTGTGATGGTGGTAGTAATGGTGGTTATGGCCCCGCCCTTGGTAATGGTGGGGTGAGGGTGAGGGTGGTGGCGTTGTGGTGGTGGTAGTAGTGGTGGTTGTTATGGTGGGACGGTGGTCCAAGTGTAACGATAAAAGGAATCGTACAATAAAAAATTATAATAAATTTCATACATAAGAGTATTTTGGGCTTTAAATTCAATTACTAATGGAAATTCAATTTGTCCAACAAAGACTTTTCAATAATACTTTTTTGCATTAGTCACTAAAAGGTACCTTTTGTATAATTTTTTATTTTTTATTTTTTACTTGTCTATATTTTTTGCTTGTTTGTGACACTGATAAGATATAAACCTTTTGATAACTTTTTTTCCCTCAGCTTTTGATAACTTATTATTCGCCTCTACCGTCGAGTGCATTAATTGCCGCTTCTTATCTTATTGGTTATATCTCCGGAATAATCTTACCAAATATATATCTATATATATATAGAGATATATCTGAAATAAAATATGAAGGAGAATTCTATTAATTTTAGTTCTTATTACAATGTTATAAAGCTTACAATTGTAGTTTATAATTCCTAAATATATCTTATTAATTAAATTTATATCTTCTTATTAAAAAAAATGGGCCAATCATACACTAACATTCCAAACACCCTACAAAGATATTAAAAAAGTACTCACAGTCCAACAAGCACTCTCCTTCCCTGCCGGATATGTTGACTTGTACATTTACAAGAGTCAGTTGAACACGGTCAACAAGTTTCGTCCCTTATAATTAGCTAGCCGTCAGCCCGCGTGTGCGATGTACGGGCAGATAATGTAAAGTGATAAATAAATTATTAAAATAAATAAAGTTATAAAAATAAAAAGGATAAATGATCTGTTGTCGAAAAAATCTAACAAAGTGGAAGAGAATGTAAAGAGATATAAAGATTGTAATCTCAAATTATAATACATTGAGCAAAAAAAATATATATAAATTATCAATATAATAAATGTGTCATTCAATTGTTTGTTATTTAAGAACAAAAAAAAAATAGTGATAAATTAAAGTAAATTTATAATGCTAAGAAGTCAATAGAAGGAGATAAATACATTATTATATGAGACTTAAATGAAAATATATATTATAAGCTTATCAAATACATGTTTTGTAATTTGTTCTTAATAGGTAAGTCAAATCAATATTACGTACTAAGATTCAAGTTAGGTTTTATTGTACTCATTGTTGTACTTCCGTATATTAATAAAATTGAGCTTTTTTTTTTCTTGTGCCTAATATATCATAGATGTTTAAAAACCTATCACACATACATATGCAATGATAAAACATGAAACTAAGAGACTGTTTTATATATATATATATATATATATATATATGGAGAGAGAGAGAGAGAGAGAGAGATTAATTGGTAAAGAGAATTATTTTTTGAAAAATTAAAAGAATAGGGAACTCTTTTCTAAAATTGTTTAAAAATAATAATATGGAACCTTAGAAAAAGTAAAAAATAAGTTAAAAAGACGTGTATGATCACTTGTAAATCTATTTTACACAAACAAAATGACTGAGCATTCATTATGTTTATTAATTGAAATTTAAATTTTTTCGATATAAAATATATTGAATGTTTGATAACAACCTAATACTTGATAGGCCTAATATGGGACCGCCGTCTTATTGGAATACGATAAAACATGAACTAATGACACATAGGGTCCAATTCTTGGTATGTAAATTTTCACTACAAATTCAAACTTTACACACCCCTAAATGGAAAATTTTACAGTTATCGACCATTTTAACGAATTAACACTATAAAAATGACTGGTGTTTTTTTTTAAGAAAATAGTATTTTATTCATTACTAAAATAATAATAGTATATTATATAATTATTTACTATTAAAATATTTATGGGATCAAACGCACTCAAAATATTTCAAGGTCATTCTAAAATATTCTTTCTCAAATAAAGATCTAGGATTTATTGCAGACATTTGAAAAAATTTGCTATTGTAGTTAGAGAATAGACATACGAAAAAAAATGAGAGATAAAAAGGACAATCTAGACTTTTCTCTTTAGCAAGAATAAATGAATTTAAAGGTTGAAAAAAATAAATAATCAGAATTATAAGAAACCATCAAGTCAAAGAAAGAAGAACGAGGAATGCAAATGATTTTTAAAGTTTTGAAAAATAAAATAAAATTATAAGAAACCGTCGCATCAAGGATTATCTAAAGCGATAGAGGAAGAGAGAGACATAAGTGGGCTTAATTAAAAAAAAAATGGTTAATTCCACTTACACCCCTCATATTCTAGCAACTATAGACACACCACTTATTTTTTTTGATATTCCGCTTATACCACTTGAGATTTTGTATGTAGAAACTACCCCTCCATTAACTTTTTGTCTTATCACCTAACGAAAAGTGCTAATGTCATTCAATTTTTTTTTAATCTATGGACTATATGATTCTTGAATTAAAGGCAGATACATAAAATGATATTTATACAATGTATTAAAGGTATAAACATTCCTTTTTTACCTCTTATTTATGTTCACCTTGCACTCTCTTTATAGAGTATCATTTATGTATATGTAACTTGGTAGATCTCAACTTAGCACTATGCATATTAGAAAAGGCTTTATCATTGGAACTTAAGAATAAATAAAAATAAAAAAAACCCAATGCCTGCTTGATAGGATATTAACTCATATTTTTATTACTTTATTAGTACTAATGAGAGGTAAAAATTTTCTAAAGGTTAAAATGATAGAATGGCAATTTTGTCTTATAAAACTTAGTTTCTCTTATTTAAATATAATTTTAAGACATGGTTAAAATGATAAATTAACGTGCTTTGTAACTCCTATATATATTTTCCCAGACATAAAAATGATAGAAGGGTTTGTTTTATAATTTTCTATCATTTAACTATAATTTTTAAAACATTATTAAAAATGTAAATTAACGTACTTTGTTAACGTCATTCACTTGACGTCAACTGACAGGAGGTAGGGGTCAATTTGGTTCGGTTTGGTACAGGTTGACATCAACTTAGGACCAAATCGACATTGGTGAAGGATAACCCCAAACAAACCGAACTGAAACGAAAGTTGTAGTTTTAATTCAATTTGGTTGGGTTAAGCGGGCTTTATACAATGTTTTTTAGAATTATATTATATAACTAAAAGATCATAGATAATATATTATATATCATATATAACACAACACACACACACACACATATATATATAGACTATAATTCAATTTATTTGGTGTAGATTATCAGTTCGGTTCGATTTAATTGATGCTTCAACCCAAAACGCAAACTGATCTAATGTCGATCCAAAATCATATAGAATAGAATCGGACTGGTCCAACCGATACCAATCCGGACCGGTCCAGTGATTGGATAACGATCCAACATGTATTGACCGATCCCAACCGGTATCGCTGGTTCAAAGATCGGTCCAGCCGATTCAATTTCTTTTTAAAAGGGTGATCCAACTTTTGGATCAGACCCGGATTAATCGATCTTAGACCGGATCGCCAATCTGTATCGGGATCAGCCTGAACTAGTCCGATCCACGATCTCGCCAATAAAAACCTTACTAACAAGAGGTGTAAGTGAACTGTGAAAAAATATAGGGAGATAAATGAAAAAGAAATATGTGATTTGAAGAAGACAAACAGTGACGAGGAGAGAGAAGCATTTTTTTTTTCTTTTACGATTAACTTCATTATATCTCTTATATATTCGTTACATCCTTCGATATATGTATAAAAACTGTAGGTATGTCCCATATTCTGTTTACACCTATTGTCAGTAACATCGGGGAGGAGTTTTAAACGAGTTGAGCCGAGCTAAGTTGAACTGAGTTTTGCCTAACTCGATTCAAGATCGTAAACATTGAGCAAGGCTCACGTTCGATAACAATTAACCTCAAGCTTGTCAAAATATTTTGGACTCAAGCTTGGCTCGTAAAAGACTCGGTTCACAAAAAAACTTAGATTAATACAAATGCATTAATATTATAGTTTATAATTATTATTAATATGTGTATGAATATTAATATATAGTATATGATATAAGAATATCAATGGATAATCTCATATACAAACTGAACTGAGCTTTGTACGAGTTGAGCCTACGTAGGCTTGGCTCAAGCTTGTTAAGATAATGAGTTCTTTTCAAGTTCAAATTATGTTAATGCCGTTCATCCGATGTCACTAGCAAGCGTATAAGTGAAATATCAAAAAGTATAGTGAGTATATGTAGTTGTTAGAATTATGAGGGTATAAGTTAAATTAACCGTATTTTAACATTTATTACTAGGCGATGACACATGTAGTATTGTACCTAGATAAGGATATCTCATGTGTAGTAGTGCACATAGATAAAAATATGACACGTGTAGTACTGCAAATAGATAAGAGGAAGCAAATTGTTTGCAATATTTGGTATGTTTCTTGTGGTACCAATCGGATAGCGCCACATATACAACACTAAAACGGGTGACCAACCATTTCTAAAACTAACTTATGTATCAACCTCAAACCAATTTCTACCTTAACCGATTATCACCTTAGTCGGTACCGGCCTTATACACGTGGCCTCGAATGGTTAATATCGTCGAAAAACTCACAGTCAAATATCGTAGATGATTTTTTTTCTAGATAAGGATACAAGCCAATTCTTACCAAAACAAATTTAACACATTTTTTGAGTAACTCTTACCGTTACATATAGTAGAAAGAATATAGGCACAACAGACACCGAATTGTATCAGTAATCTCATATGAAAATCCTTCAATTGTTCTTTTTATTTTCATCTCCTGTGATTTTATAGAGTTTACATAATATATCATTGTTTTTTCTTTATATTCATTAATTTCTCTCTTACAACTGATTATTTATTTATTTTTTTTTCTTTTTTACTTCTTATCATTTTTTAGAGTTAAATCACATGTTATTTTGTAAGGATCATAAAATATATATATCAATCAATTAAGAGTTTCTCTTCATTTCTATCTTTTTTTCTACAAATTAATTATGATTTTTGCTTTTATCTTCCAACTGGTTCTCAAATTTTTGATAATTTTGTCTTAAAGGTTTGATAATGTTGTTGTATTTTTTTCCTTTTTTTTTTATCGATGTAAAATTTATTATTTGTTAAATCAGTAGTTTTATTGCGTGTTAATTTTATAGATTGGTTTTACTTCTAATCAATATATGTTGCACGGGCAAGACCCTAGTGGACAACAAAGGTTAAAAAAGGTCTAACACAGAGGGTAAGGTGGAAATTGTTTAGTAAAAAAAAAGAAGTAAAAGAGTTAGGCCGGGCTGGCAATTTGAGCCCGGCCAATTTTAATCGGGCTTAGGCTCAGTTTTTGGGCCCGCGGGGTTATCAAGTCCGGTTTTATATAAGCCGAAGTACTTGGGGCCAACTTGGACTATGCATGTATAAGCCCGTCTCGGACCCGTCCGGTTTTAATTACGATACATTTTATAATACTATAGGTTTACCATATTTAAGGTTATTTCATCATATCCATAATTGATTTTATAATTTTTATTTTATTGAAAATGAAGAATATGTAGCAAAATTTGTAAATATAGATGAGTATGGGGATTGTAAGAATTTTTTATCAACAAAATAAGAAATAAAAATTAGTAAGAATTAAGCTTAATCGGGCCGGGCTCGAGCTTTTCAATTACGTTATGAACTGGCTTTGGCTCCATTCTTAGGCCCGAAAGTCGGGCTGGGTCAGGCTTGGGCATGCATTACACCCCTAATACCCGGTGTTGAGTTCAGCTCGAACCCAGCCGCCAAATTGCCAGGCCTAGGCCGGCCGGGTCAAACCAACCCACCCGAGCTGAGTTTTTTCAAACATTCTATTTGAGTTTATTATTTTTGATCTTCTTCTTATCTAAGGCTTCTTTAATTTGAAAGGAAGGAGAGATAATGTGGAGGCTAAAGATTGGGGATGGTGCTGGGAACCCATATCTTTACACCACCAACAACTTCGTGGGACGGCATACCTGGGAGTTCGACCCGGACTATGGCACACCCGAAGAGCGAGCTGAGGTCGAAAAGGCTCGCGAGGAATACAAAAAGAATCGCTTCAAGGTCAAGCCATGTGGAGAATTACTACTACGCTTGCAGGTCAGTCCAGTCAGTGAGTCAACATTGACTTTCTATGTCTAAAAATTTGAACCCTTGATTTCAGTATCGACGCTCTTTAATTTTGTTACATGAATGGTGATGGTGAGGCTGCGTTTGGAACCAAGGTTTTAAAGATTGGAACCGGTTGCCGGACCGATTCCGTCCGGTTCTGGTCCGGACTGCCAGTATGGATTGGTATCGGCCGGTCTGAATCGGGTACAGAAAAAAAAAAAAAAAAAAATTTCAGACCGGCGCTGGACTGGCGGGGACTGATTGTCGGACGGGCAAAATCGATCATCTGACCGGTGGGACCAATCGCCAGACTAGCGGGACCAATTGTCGGAGTGCAGAACCGGTTGTATCGGTCGGCGAACCAGCGGTACCAGACGCCGGACCGATGCTACCGAACACCGGACCGATCGTCAGACCGCCGAAACCGATCGCCAGACCGGCGGTATCAGTCGCCGGATAACCGGTCCATGACCCAACGATACTTCCTTTGTATCGTGGGTTGGAACCGGACCGGTATGGTCCGATCCCAGTCCAGACCGGCCGGTACAGACCGATATCGGCCAATCCTTGAAACTATGTTTGGAGCCTCCCATCTTGAAGGAAAATAAAAAAATAATGAAAGAGTTGAGGATAATGATTTGAAAATAAAATTACTTAATTTTTTTCTCTTTTGGGTTCAAAACCTTTTCCCTTAAAGAATATATAGACTTTGAAAAAAAAGAATAGAAAGGCCGAGAGTACTCATCATCACTCCAACTAAACTCACAATAAATCTTGTCTTTTCTTTACGATCAATTAATTTTGTCCAAATCTATAAGTACTCCTCGGAAAATTGTCAAAGTTGTTGGAATTTGATTTTCTTTTCTCAGTATATCTAATCTTAGCCGAACACTAGAAAAGAAATACTTATTATATATATATATATATTCTTGTAAAATCCAAGCCTCCAAACACAGCCTAACAGTCCAACATGGATAATCCTCATTTAACGAAGGGTTTCGCGTCTGACTCAATAACCCGCTCAAACCCATCCTCAAGTTAGAGCTTACAATCGGTTCAGACCATTCGGTCCAAGTCGGGTTAGTATTGGGTATTAAGTAGAGATGATGATAACTTGAATCTGGTTATTTAATAAAAGGATTGAGAAGGAGATTTAAGGTCTGGTGGTTTTAAATGTAATTATTTAATAATCAAGAATCTTTTTTGTAAGATTTGACACATAGTGCTCATTTTGTAAAATATTTAATTTTGAATGATATGTCAGGTTAAAATATTGATTTTATTTGGAGTCTAACAAACCTTGGAAATCAAAATTTAAGAGGTATTTGGATGCAGTCACCCAAAATATCACTCAAAATTAAATATTACAAAATAAGCATTATATTTCAAATTTTACAAAAGCAGTCTCTGAATATTAAATAATTACATTTGGAGCTACCTAATCTTAAATTTCCCAAAACTACTCAAATCTAACCCACTAATTAAATATATAAATATAGTTTTTTTGGTATATTATTATATAAAATATATATTTTTATCTATAAAATATATAATTACCAAAATAATTAAATATAAATTTTATTATTTTATATTTAATCTATAATCAATCTAAAATAATTTAAAATTAGAAAAACACTATGGCATGTTTTACAAAAAGCAACCCTTTAGCCCCTATAAATATTTTAGTAAACTAAACTAATAATAGATTTAAATAAGATATTAATTAATTAATTAATTAATGAAGAATTCTACTATGCCAAACTCGACACAATACAGAAAAGTTAACATCAAGGTAATATGCCTTTAACTAATCGTTAGCGGGTTGTGAACGGTTGAGATTCAACCAAAATAGGATTAATACTCCACGGCAAGCTTCCGTCTTTCTTTAGGATGTCAATACTCAATAGTTTGCTTAGAGTCTCCCTCTATAATGATATTTGAGACTCTGGAATGGAGGGTCAATCTCAAACCTTCAACACACACAAGTCGTTCAACAACTAGAGAATTAGTATATCCAACAAAGCAGGCTACTCCACAAAGAAAAGAAGCAAAAGCATCACGGCAAACAGCACTAGTCCCTGCCATCCCTGTGTTTCCTTTGGCAGCACCATCGAAGTTCATTTTAACAAAGTTGAGACCATGAGCAGTCCATCTAACGAACTTTTTTTGCTCTGCCATGACATTTATCCTTAGTCAAATTCTTTCTAGCAATGCAGCTGGAATCTCCTGCAACTTACGAAACAGAGAAAGAGTATTCGATAGATTGGTGGGGATTCCTTCAAATAATAGTTTATTCCTTGTGATCCAGATTATCCATAGAAAGTTAGCGCAAGCGGCGGCAAAGTTGCCGATGTAAAATGACTTAACCGTATCTCTAGACATGGCTAGTATAAACCACTCTTAATTTGAAGGAAGAAATGTTCAGGTATTCAAGATGTCCACCCAAAGCAACAAACCAAAAAGGGGCACTCAAAGAAGAGGCGCCAAGGCAACATACATAGTTAGATGTACCCAAACTAAGGCTAAAGAGATCACTAGTTGGGAGACCATTAGAAATACATTTTCAAATAAACATACGTACCTTCTGGGGACATGGTAGATGCCAGATTTTCAACCAAAACACTCCTGACCCATCCACGATGGAGAATGGTGGATGATGATGTATGCAACGCGACAGTAAACTTATCCGTTTCGGTTTCCTTCTATATGATTCTGTCCTGGTTGTTTCTGAAGTAGATAGGAATTCCCCTAATCATATTCACCATATCATCAGGCCAGATCCGTTCGAGTAAGGGGATATTCCATGCTTTGGTACCATGATCAATAAATTCACTGACCCGGGTAAGAGAAAAATTGGGAGGGACAAAGGGCTGCTATACTTCTTGCACCATTCCAGGAATCCATCTATGATCATCAGTCTTAATTGATTTGCCATTTCGAATCAGCCAAGCATATCAATTTGACTACCTGTTTCCAGAAATATGATTCAGATGGTTTTGCAACCGCTGAAGCCATTTCCTTGCCTCTTAAGTACTTTTTTTTTTTATCATTTGAACCCATAGGCTTTCATGATTCGTGGTCACTTGCCAAACCCGTTTTAGCAGGAGGGCACTGTTGAAATCTGAAGGATTCTTGACGTTCAGCCTCCCTGCACGTGGACGAGCAGATCTTTTCCCAATTAATGGTATGGATTGCCTTTTCTTTGTCCTTTCGATGCCAAAAGAAGGATCTAGCCTTTTTGTCGAGTTCTTTGAGAATTGAGTAAGGCAATTTGAGACATTAAGTAGATCGTCTGCATACATTAAGTGCATTATAGCAGGACATGATCTGCTAATTTTCACCCCATGAATAAGTTTAATCTCTTGTGTGCCAATTAGGGCTGCAGACAACACCTGTTGAGTTAAGATGAAGAGATAGGGTGACAACAGATCACCCTGTCTAATTCCACGGTTAGGTTCAGTATGAACACATGGTTATCCATGGATTAAGACACTGTGGGTAACTGTCATGCCAAGGTGAATCCATCTAGAATAGAAACTAAAGGCCAGCAGTGTGTTTTCCAAAAAATTCCAATTGACCGAGTCAGAAGCTTAAGTTAGGTCAATTTTCAGACTACAAAAACTATGAGTCCCTTAATTTTTCTTACTTAGTAGTGTGGAAGATCTCTTGAACAAGTAAGATATTATCATGAATGGATCTTCCCGGGAGAAAGGCAGATTGATTTAGATCAACAAGTCTGCAAATATTAGGTCTTAGTCTATTAAAAATAATGCAAGAAATGATTTTGTAATTGAAGTTACACAGATTAATAGGTCAGTATCAGACAGTCTCTTGGGGCATTAACACTTGGGTACAAGCATTATGAAGATATGGTTGAGTGTCGGAAAAGGACCCAGTAACGAAGAATGTTGTGATTAAACCCTAGATCTGGATCTGATAATGACAAAAAAGCAAGAAACAAGTAAAGAAATACCAGAGATCACAAGCATACAAGCGATTTACGTGGTTCGGCACTAAGCCTACGTCCACGGGCGAAGATCGAAGAAGATTTCACTATGAGAGAAAAATATGGAGAGATTACAAAATGAGCTCTCTGGCTCAGAAAACCCCTAATATTAGAGACCCCTTACAAACTCGAACCGGGTCGGATCAGAACCCACCATAAATCGGGTCGGCACAATCTAAAACGGATCAGCGGGTCACCCACCGGGTCTAAATTCGAGACACTCACATTACAAAGAAGTTCTTAACAATGTGAATCACCTCTTTCCCAACAATATCCCAGTGTCTTCGGTAAAACAAACCCTGAACCCGTCCGGACCCAGACATTTTAAAGGTCCAAGTTGATTCATCACCTCCCAGATCTCAGGGATTCTAAGAAGCTTACAGTTGTCTTCCTCCGAGATCTGCTAAGGGATAAGCTTAGTGAGCTCACTCTGATGGGGCAGTTATCGTAAAAAAATCTCTCCAACAAAATTGATGAAAGCTGCTTCGATATCATCACTCTCAGTGAGCTCAGAATTGTTCTAGTCTCTAATCGATACAATCAGATTATGCTTTCTTTGACTAACAATGGTTAAATAGAAGAATCTTGTGTTAAGATCTCCGTCATTTAACCACTGCACTCTAGATTTTTGAGTTCAGAACGATTTGAGTTGATTGAGCACAGTCCAATATTGTTTTTGAAGGCTAGCCTCGCGGGAGACAAATAAACGTTCGAGTCCCACTCAAGCGAGACCTTGACCTTGGCAATTTCATTCAGGATTTTTTAGGCTTGAATCTGATATCCCCAATAACCTTTCCATTCCAATCTCTAAGGTCATGGGTCAGAGTCTGGAGTTTGGAAGCGGCACAGTAGACTAACTCTCTATATCGTTGATATAAGTGTATATTTTGAATTAAAGTATATTTGAAATAATGAATAAAATTATATATGTTATGTTTTATGTTACAGTGATAATGATGAATTTATGTTTCACAAAGTCTTCTTTTTCTTTCTCAATCCCAAAATGCAGTTCCTGAAAGAGAAAAATTTTCAGCAAACCATACCCCAAGTGAAGGTAAGAGAAAATGAGGAAATTACCTATGAGACAGTCAAAACCACAGTAAGGAGAGCCATCAAATTCCAATCAGCACTACAATCCAGCCAGGGCTTTTGGCCAGTTGGGAACGGTGGCCCAATGTACTTTCTTCCTGCCTTGGTGAGTTTTCTTTTTTGAGTCCGTTTGGATCTCATGAATTCAATTATTTTTGAGAATCACAATGTATATGACTTTAAATTCATAGATGTTACAATTTTGGTGTTTGGTTGGCACTGTAGAATTTGTTGAAAATTACATTTGAAGGTGGCGTCGTGGTGGTGGTAGTAGTGGGGATGGTGGTGGTGGTGGTAGTGAGGTGGTGGTGGTAATGGAGATGGTGGTGGTGGTAGTGGTGGGGTGGTGAGGTGGTGGTGGTGACGGTAGTGGGGTGGTGAAGGTGGCATGGTGGTGGTGGTGGCGGGATGGTGGTGGTGGTGATGGTGTAGGTGATGGTGGCATGGTGGTGGTGGTGGGTGGTGGTGGCGTGGCGGTGGTGGTGAAGGTGGCGTGGTGGTAGTGGTAGTGGGGTAGTGGTGGTGAAGGTGGCGTGGTGGTAGTGGTAGTGGGGGGGTGGTGAAGGTGGCATGGTGGTGGTGGTGGTGAAGGTGGAGTTGACCCTTTTTTAAAGCTCCACCTACATTGGAATTACAATAAACACCCCTACCCCCTCTAAATTACAATTCTAAAGAATGTGAGAATTGTGTGATATTAGAATGCACACGTGATTTATAATTCCCATGAGAATTGGTCATTCAAATGCAAGAATTGAAATTCACACCTGCCAATTTCAATTCCCACGCATGAATTCCTGTGATCTAAATAGACCCTTTATTCTTTGTATTGAAATTTTGTACCAATTATCAAATGCTTATTTGAACATTTAGGTTGTATTTGGCCGGGCTTATATGAGTGCTTATTTCACTTATAGCTTATTAAAGCACTTTTTAAATTAAAAGTATGTTTGATGACATCTATTAGGTAAGTGCTTACGCATAAGCAGTAGAGAAAGACTGCCTATAAGCAAAAATTGTTGAGAGCAGCTTCTCTTATCACTTATGCGGGAAGCTACTTTTAAACTTTAATAATATTTTTATAATACCTATTTTACCCCTAAACTTTCATAAGCACTTAAATAAATGTCATTTCTAAACATTAATAATATTTTTATAATACCTATTTTACCCCTAAACTTTTATAAGCACTTAAATAATTATATTTAACAAACACTATTTCTTCAAGTGAATAATTTATTGTTGTTGTAGATAAGTGCTCGCATTGAACCACTTATCCAATGAGTGTTTATCCAAAAACACAAGCCGGGTCAATCACAGCTTTAGAATGATAAATAATCACATTATTTTACATATTATATATATAATTATGTGCTCAAATGGAAATGCTAACTATTACAAAATTACAAAATACAGGTCATTGCTTTATACATCACAGGACATCTTAATACTGTTTTCGGCCCCGAACATCGGAAAGAGATTCTTCGATACGTGTACAATCATCAGGTATGACTATTTTGTAGTATTGATTACTTGAGGCTATAAAATCACTTTTACAAATGTAAGCTCTTTCAACTGAAGATTATTAGTAAACAAGTTCATAAAATTCATCTTGGAATTACTTATTACTTTTATTACAAACCAATCGACATATTCAATAGGTAAGTGCAATGCACATGGATGAAAAGTTTTCATAAACAAAACATAAAGCTAATGAGAGGTTATGGATCCTCTCTCTCTCTCTCTCTCTCTCTCTCTCTCTCTCTCTCTATATATATATATATATATATATATATATATATAT
>JAUPMG010042016.1:0-14216 GCA_031762675.1 Pachysandra terminalis | reverse complement strand
TTATTATCAAGAATTTTTTTAATCGGTAAAAGTATATGTATTTCCATGTGTAAAATATAGTAGTTAGAAAATACAAGCATAACGAATAAAGAAAAACCCTACCACCACATCTGTAAATAAACCGTATACAAGTGTGATAGAGGTCAAGACTCTCCCTCCTACAAAAGATCCCAATCCTGAACAAACTGTGTGAAACACATTTCCCTGAACTCAGGAAGGTTTACCATCCATAAAAATATAACAAAAGAGCCCTCAAGAAGATGGCTTCAACAGTCAGCTCTTTACGTTCAAACACACAACCATTCCTCTCCCTTCCAATGATGCCCAACAAATAGCAGTAGGGCACAGTTCCAAAATAAATCTCGTCTCTTTTTCCTCCCTATGCCATTTCCAATATACCAGTCGCAAAAGAGAATCAGGCATCGACCAACACAGGTTGAATCTCCTTAAAAAGAAGTCCCACACCTGTTTGGCCACAATACAATGAACAAGTAGATTTTCAACCGATTCTGCCTTCTCCTTGCACATATAGCATTGATTTCAAATCGCCCAAATTCTGCTACACAAATGATCTACAGTTAGGATCTTGTCTAACACCACCTTCCAGAAAACGAATGCAACCGTGGAAGGTATAGGGGGCATCCAAATCAGCTTCAACGAATTTCTCCAATCCTCTTCCGAACTCAAATGATAGCAAAAGAACTACACTCAGAACCTGACCCCATTATCCCCTTTCCAAACCTTCACATCTGGTCCGTCTCGCAACCTTATAGACTTAAGAGATGAAAGAAGGGACACCATCTTCCTCATCTCCCTGTCAATGAACAGCCTTCTAAACTCAAAGTTTCATGTAGCATCATCTTTCCCTTCAACCAAAAGATCTCTGACCCAGCCATCACAGGCTCTAGAGATTATGAACAACTCTGGAAACCAGGAATAAAGTGATGACCCTCCACACCAGGGGTCCTGCCAAAACTTCAACTCATCCCCCTTAGCTACCTGAATGTTCACATTCCGATTAAACTCCTCAAAGACACTAGAAATTGCCTTCCAAAGCCCAAACTCATAAGACCCAAAAGAAAAGTTAAGAAGCCCAGTCATCAGTCTACAACCATATTTAGCTGCAAAGATGGTTCTCCACAATCTCTCCCTCTCCTCCCCAAAGTGCCACAACCAAGGTTTGCAATGTTGATGTCGCAAGGCATGTCACAAACTGGTAAGACCTGAGACATGTCGCGACATCGGGGGAAAAAAATAACTGTTTTCATAATTTTATAGGGTCTTTTTTTTACAAAAAAATAGTTTTTCCCTCATGTCGCGAATTCCCATGGATTTCGTGTCGCAAGTTCCAAAATGGTCGACATGTTAACGACATTAAAAACCATGGCCACAACCACTTACCAATGAGAGCATTGTTAAACCCCTTCAAGTCTCTCAAATCAAGTCCCCCTGCCTTCCTAGGTATGATAACCCAAACAAAACAATAGGGTTAATATGTTAATAATAGAAAATTAGGGGTTGATTTAAAATTTTAGTAGTAGATGTCCTGTTTGACTTTTGACCGATTGTGATTGGTGGGTTGTATAATAGGAAACTAGGTGCATCACACACAATCATAACTTCTAAAGTTAAGACATGTGGCTAGGATCTTGTAGGAGCTTCCAATCTCCAATCAATGGCTAAGATTTAATATAAGGAAATAGAAACACTTTCTATTAGAAGGAATTCAAATAAAGCAGTAATTAGCTAATAAGAATAGAAGACCAAGTCAAAGATATAGAATTAAGCAAGTATTCTCTACAAACTATAATAGTAATAAAGCGAGGATTCTGAAATATAAATCAATGGCTAAGATCTTGTAGGAGCCTTCAATCTCCAATTAATGGCTGAGATTTAAAACTAACAATTAGTAGGTATTCTCTATAAACTAGAATAGCAACAATTTAAACTAAAGCTAGGATTCTAAACAAGAAATAGAAATAAATCAATAATAAAAAGAAACTCATATTGGCTGGAAAACAAATCTAAGGGCTGAGATTAAAACTAAATAATCCAAGGGTAGAGATTTAGAGTTCTATAGTTTCTAATTCTAGAGTCCCTAAGTGCCTATATAAACACAATGCCTTGGGAGGTTGATTCATCACTTGGAGAAGAAAAAGAAGAGGAAGAAGACCAAGAGATGTAATTCTCTACACCAACCGTCATATCAAGGTAAGTATTCAGGTCTAATTCTATTTTTGATTTAAATAGGAGTACAAAGTTACTTTCTTTGTGTATGAAGTATGATCATGGTTTTCTAACTAGTTTTCTATGTTCTAAAGATTGAACATAGTAAGTTTGATTAAGTTTCTAAATTTCGATTTCGCCAGAACTGTCTGGCAAAATTTTGCCGGCATGCCTAGGGAATCATATATTTTTAAAGGGAATTTTGATTCCAATTTTTTTTAGGGTTTAAACAAGGTTAAAATACACCTAAAAAAACCTAAAATATGCAAAAACGCATGCATACATATACATTTACACATAGTTAGGCAAGTATGATGCACTCAGTCGAGTACCTTGTAGTTGTATTTGTAAGGAAAAAATAAAGTTCACATGTAAATGGCTCATCATTTATATACACAAAAATAAGTCAAAATATGACTCAATTTAATCAAGTTCAAGACTTCAAGTGAAGTGATCATCATTCATCATAGAGTCATAGATCGATGATCAATCCAACAACAAAGTGCTAAACCAACCATGAATGTATATATAAATATAATTATATACTATAGTATGAAAATTAAAATCAAAGTAACAAAACCCATTAATGGATTGGGTGTTACATATCATATAATGATTTGAAGTCATTTGATCAACTTTTTATATGAAAACATGAAAAAAAAATAGATTTACCTCAAGTCAGCTTAAGAACGGACCTCCAATGCTACCCGAACCTTAAATCTTGAAGAAGCTTCTTTAAAAGTGTTTAAAATCACAAAAGAATGGAAAAATCAGAAGAAATCAGGGGTTTGCAACCATTTTATTTTCAATTTTTTCGGGAAGGGGGAAGTCATTTACATTCCATGAGCAAAAAAAAAATCAGCATTTCACCGAAATTACATCATCTCGGTAAAATTTCACCAGATTTCGCCACATTTCACCAAGATGGTGTAAAGGGGGAAATTCTGCGAATTACACCCTCATTTCATACCACCAAGTCCCAAATTAGCGAAATTTAAAACCATGGTTTGATTTGAATATGGTTTAACAATACTATTTATTGGGTTTTGTGTAAAATAAAGTTAAGAGGGGTTGCTTAACCAAGTTTTATGATTAAAGTTGTAGAGGAGACAAAAACAGGCCAAACAGATAAAAACACGACGTTCAGCGCACCAAACTGCCCAGAATCCACTCGGTGCCCTCTAGGCCCACCGAGAGCTTGCCGAGCCCCATATTGTGAATTTTGAGCTCCTGCTTTGTCACCGAGACCATACTCGGCACGCCGAAAGCACGCTGAGCGTCACAATGGAGTTTTTAGGCCCCTAGTTTGTTCACCGAGACCCCACTCGGCGCGCCGAACAGCACGCCGAGCCTGACTGTCTAACAGATGCCCAAAAAACCCAGAAACCCAGCAAACCCATTCGGTGACCTCCTCGGCTCGCCGAAGGTACGCCGAGACCCACTCAGTGACCCCTCGGCTCGCCGAGAATCACAATAATAGTCCGTTTGATTTGGGATTTTGTGTACTAACCTATTTTGATCTCATTACACTGATTCTAGCATTATTTCTGCCCAAATATGCTTATTGCTTATACTTGCTTCTTTATGACCTATTGTATGTTTGGTGAACATGTAATATTTTGATATACTTCATATTGCTTGCTTAGTCATTGTCCAGCATGTTAATTAGTTATATTGCACATTGTACACATGATTTGAATGCTTAGTTAATGAGCACACTCTCACTTGCACAGCATATTCCTATCCTATTGCATAATGACCGTGTATCGGTCTAATGCATTGACTTGACCTTCATGACTTCATATTGCTGGAGTACATGATTATAAGGAGTGTGATTATGATCTGGAAATCACAACAATGGTGAGGAAGTTTTGGGTGAATTATTGCATAGTGAGGGATATGTTCTATGTGATGATCTCAATAGACCAATTAGTTTGTTTTCTCCCATGGTGAGGGATATGTTCTATGTGATGATCCCAAGAGACTTGTGGAAAGATAGGTGAGAACAGTGAAGTCCAATATTTGAATCATATAAGGGTAACTCTGTTAGTATGAAGGCTAATGTATGGTTCTCAAAGGAAGTTCTAGGTGATGCCTTGGGAGTTGTCCCTATGATTGGAAATAAGGTGAGGGGATTGTGCCATCTAGGTCGAAACCCCTAGAAACTATGATGTACACATAGAATAATCTACTATTTCAGCCATGTATTGAGGGATGGTTTCTGAGTACACATTATACATGTTTCCCTTGCATATTGATACATATTATATGATTCACTTGTTTATTGTTTATATGGATTACAATTGACGAGTGGCATTGTCCCTACTTCAATCTTCAATATTGTTAGCCTTGTTTACTTACAAAGCTAGTGTAGCTTACGCTTTCAAGCACAACATATTTCAGGATCTATAGATGATGGACATGAGGACGATGAGGACCAAGATGGAAGAAAATGATGTTTTGAAGATATTAGTTGTTATTAGGATTTTACTTGATGATTTTAGTAGAACTTGTAGTAGGGTTTATTTGCTGTAATTTCATACTTATTTGTTTTCAGTAGCTAATAGGGATTGATTTGAAGCATGAGACTATTATTATTTTACTTTCCTCTGTTTTCTGTTCGAAGGATGTTATGTGATGAATATTATCTTAATAAACTATTTTTCTATACTTTATCTTATATAAATGTCCTTCTTTATTCAAAGATTTTGGCTATGTATTGTTTATCCACTCCCATCTGGATGTGGGGTGAGAGTTGCAACCTAGACTTAAGGACTCCATTGAGATTTTCAGGTTTGGTTCGTGACACTAGGTTTACACACCTCTGGCCATTTAACCAGATGATACTTATGCTTATCCTCTTTAACTCTCCAAAAAAAACCCCTCTGCAGTTTCTCAATCTACTCACCATTGAGGATAGAATTTTTAAGATAGACAAGAAGTACATGGGAAAGATTCAACAGTGAGTTTTTGATGAGTCACTTTTCCCCATTTCGACAAGTACTTAGTTTTCCACACACTGAGCATCTTCTCCAACCACTCAACGATAATATCCCACGTAGATGAAGCCTTCTACGAAGCACCCAAAGAAATCCCCTAGTCCGTCCTCAGTAAATTTCCTGCTCTACAACCCAAAATCATATGCAGTTCATCCAGATTCACCACTTCTCCAACCCCAAACAGCTCATTTTTTTAGCATATTGATCTTCAACCCCAAACTTGCCTCAAAGCAAAGAAGAGTACACCTTAGCACCTTTAGATGAGGGTGTGAACGCATACAGAAAATAAAAGTATCATTTGCAAATTAAGGATGCGTCACGGTCACCCCAAGCACCATTTCCCACAAAAAAAAATCCCTCTAAGAGCCCACAATCTGCTACCCTCTGTAAAAGTCTAGCCAGTGCCTCTGCCACAATGGTGAACAAAAAAGAGAATAGAGAATCACCTTGTCTAACCCCTAGATGATTTGAAGAAGCCAGTTAGAGCGCCATTCATAAGAACGGAAAGGATGCTGTTGAGTAAAGGCAGAAAATTTTAGTAGGTTCAAATAACAAAAGATAAAAATTTCTTAATCAGGTAAACACGAACCCCGAATAATAAAGGGGCTGGGTTATGTACGCCTATTTGCGGTTATAAACCCTTCAAACTGGCCAAATTCGCCCGAACCCGAATGTCATGTTTATTAAATGGGCGGGTTTGGGTTGACCATATATTGACTCGATTGGTCTAAACCGACCCATTGCCAGCTCTACGGTTGAGACACAAGAATATATCCATTTCCTCCACATAAAGCCCAAACTCATTTTTCTGAACAGTAAAGCAAGAATTCCCAAGACACATGATCATATATGCCTTCTCTATATACAACTTATGCTTTAACCCTAATTCCCCTCTCCTGATGACAAATTAATGCATTAATTTGCTACAAGCACTCCATCCAAGTCCCTCCAATAACAACAACATGGGATTGAGATATAATGTTAGGAAGCACCTTCTTCATCCTGTTAGCTAATAACTTGGCAATAATTTTGTACATGCACCCCACAAGGCTAATAGAACGAAAATCCTAAATGTTCACCGCTCCCTCCCTCATAAGAATAAGAAAGAGAAATGTGGCATTGGTTCTTTTTCATAAAAGGCAAAACGAAAGAATTCTTCCACCACCTTTAGAAAATCCCCTTGATCACTCTCCAACACCTTTTAAAGAAAGCTAAAATGAAAGCATCATGCTCAAGGACTTTATCCCCATTATACTCCTTGATCACCTCCCACACCTCCTCCTCCTCAAAAGACCTTTCAAGCCAATCATACTCAAAGTATCCTATCAAACTCCAACCATCAAGCTTAGTTTTAAACAAAGCAGATTCCTACAATAGGCCTAGGTAGTAACCTTCCACTGCTTTTTTATTGTCCCCCCTATCTTCATAAGCCACTCCTTCCACTTCCAATTTGCTGATATTATTGATCCTATTGCAAGCATTTGCCATTCGATAAAAGATCTTGGTATTTCTTATCACCGTTCTTCAACCACAAAGCTTTCAACTTTTGTCTCCAGCAAATCTCCTTTAATTTTGCCAATCTTTTGAACTTGGCCTTGCAATTCTCCCTCTCAATCTTTCCTCCCTCCCATAGGCTTTCCCTTTCATCTAAAAGGTCAAGGTCTCTAATCTTACTCCAGACCTCCTTCTTTTCCTCTACTTTGGCAGAAGACACTTTATTCCAAATTTTTATTTTGTTTTTGAGAGTTTTCAGCCTTTTGCAAAAGATGAAGCTAGTAATATCCAAGAATTGAAACCCTTCCACCAATGAAAGAAACGACTATTCCTTAAACCACATATTTTCAAACCTAAATAGGGCTACCCTCTTGAGCATGCCCTCACATTCCAACAGAATCGGAACATGATCTGACACAAGTTTGGAAGAGATGATATCATAATAGAAGCAAATGTTTCCTCCCACTTTGCAGAATTAAGAAATCTATCCAATTTAGATAAGGTGGTATTATCTCGATTATTGAACCAAGTGAAGTATGAACTGATTAAGGGAACATTAATCAACTAATTCTTGTTTATGAAGTCATTAAAGACACACATAAATCCCGTCACCCTACCTTTCCTCGATTTCTCAGTCCGAAATCTAACCATAATGAAATCACAAATGCACCAAGGTAAATCCCAAATAAACTTTAACATCCCCAACTTTGTCCACACCCCTTGCTATAACATGGCCATAGACCGAAGAAACCAACCACTTGCCCAATCCATCATCATCCTTCAACACCAATGAAGCCACAAACCTCAGAAGCCTGTTGTCAACACCCTAAATAAATAAACAGAAGCTGACTTTGATTAGCAGTTATTTGTCCAACCTACCAACTTACTTCTTATCTTTATTCTGTATCCAGTCTCAGAAATAAATTATATTGTGTGGTAGGTGGTGTTTACAGTATCTATTGTACAAATCTAAGAATTGGGAGAGATTAAGCATTCAACCACCGATCGTGTCTCCAACAGCTATGGTCTCTGCCACTGGAGAGAAACTGCAAAGTTTTATGACGACTTACCGAAAGGAATATCCTATAGAGTAAGAAAACTTACTCTATGAATTTAGATAGATCCTTGAAGTGGCCAGGTCCCATTATGCCAAGTATTCCCATACCGTTTTACAGCGGCGCTAATCAGGAGGCTGTGTTGTCAGAATATAAGAGGGGGGGATTGAGTTTAATCTTGACCCCTATTTTGGAGAAGAAGTGCATTATCACATTAATGTAGCCAGCACTATTATCTGCTAACTGTTTTCTGTTCTTTGTTAGGGTGTTATTTCTTGTTTCTCCTTTTCTTGCTCCATGTACTGTTTACTGGCTGCATTGGGACAATCTCTGTCCAAACTACCAAATTTGTATCTTTTGACTTTTAAGACTTAATAAAGCAGTTGCTACTCATCCAAAAACATGTAGCACGTTCCCACCTTAGATAACTTTCTTTTCAACCTCCTATTAAAGAATCTATCTCCTATATTATAAGAGGCCTTTATCAAGAACATATGAGAGAATGTTTTTCCTTGCATTCTAAAACCACCTATTATAGATTAGCATTGAAGATCTCAATATGCATACATCTAGTCCTGTAATTTCTGTCTTATGCCTTAAACAGTGTGCAACCGCATTCAAACATCATCATCCCTTTGCTGTCAATAAACTGAGATGTGGTGATATACATTTCATATCTCCAATTCAATTACAATATAGCAAAGCCCCAGATAAAAAAATCCAAGTCCACAATCGAATTAATGCACTCAAATTGTTTCAGAATCCAGTAAAATGAACCTCTAACAATGTACCAAAAGTTCGCAATACATATAATTCATAATTCCACTCCAAACCTAATTAAGCAGATATAGACAAACCCCAGATGAAATCCAAGTCCACAATCAAACTAAAGCGCATCATAGAAATCCAAGTCCAAAATCAAACTAAAGCACCTCACAAGTTTCAAAACACAACGAAACATACCTCCACCGGTCTTGCACAGCACGGAACCAATGGGCAAGACTTTTTCCGGTATATTCGGAAGAAGAGGAAGAGTGTTGAGATCGGTTTCTGGAGGTAGCATCCGATAACGCGGCGCTCTAACTCTGGAAATTAAAACACAAAATGGGGAACAATCAATCAATCGAACTTCAACTATAAATGAAATAACAAAGAACAGAGAAGAGAGAGAAGAAGAAGAATTAGATTCTTACGTTTGAGATGAATGGACAAGGGCCGATTTGAAAGCATGAAAAGCTTTGTCTGTGGGAACCGGAAGAGATCCACAGAGAAAGAAAACGGGTTTAGGTTTGACGACTTCCAATCTTCCAACGCATTGGAGCTCGCCGGAGCCATCAGAGCCACCCAAGCTTTCCATGGTTTCGTCTCTCTGATTCCTTAAATTTCTGTTTTGATTAACGTTTGAAGCTTATCATGCTCCGCTCTTTCTTGCTGTGCTTTTCCTCCTTTAGTTCTCTCACCGTGGGAAACGAATATTCTGGAGCAAGGTTTTACATCTCGGGATCTTGGATCAGACCGGTACCGGCCGATCTCCGATCCGAATCGGCGATATCGGCCGGTACCGGTCCACCCAGATCCGATCCAAAAGTTGGATCGTTGCCGGACCGGTGTCGGAATGGAGATACCAGTCACTGGAATGGCCATACCAGTCGCTGGACCGGCTGTATCGGTCGGTATTGGACCGGTACAGGCCCATATCTATTGAATCGTTCATGTTATAAATTAAAAAAAAAAAGAAAAAAAAAACTTTGGATTGGTCCAATCTAGTCACTGGACCGGTTCGGATTGGTATTGGTTGGACCAGTCCGATACAAAGCCACTTGATACAATAATTGTACGTGGCTTGGGATCATACCGGTTTTGGCCGATCCCGATACGAACTGGTTGATCCAGACCGGATCAATCTGATCCTTAAAACCATGTTTTAGAGGAGCTAACAATGGTTGACGGGTCTGATAGATTAATGTTTAGCCCGATCCCACAAATCTGTTTAATTTTTTTTTTTTAGTTCCTCGTTCAATTTTATATTTTTGTACAAATGTAACTAACAATGAGTTTAAATTTATTTTTGCATTATAACTAAGCTCCTTTTAAGGAGGTAAGACTATTTTTGCGAAGTACTAAATTTTATATGTGTATTTACATAGGACCTACTAATTACTTACGTATTCTCTTGAAAGGTTAATCAGTCCTTTAATTAATTGGTAATTAATATTAGAGGTGAGAATGGAACGGTTTACATGGGATCTACTAATTACTAGGTATTCTCTTGAAAGCTTAATCGATCCTTTAATTAATTGATAATTAATATTAGAGGTGAGAATGAAACCGTTAACTTACCTGTTCTAATCCTCTCCTTAGTGAGCACATCCTTCGAGGTGTCTTCTTTGTAAGTGAAATATCAAAAGAGTAGTAGAAGCAAAAGAAGAAGAAAAAGGTTTGTTTGTATTTGTCTTAAGGTTAGCCAAGACGGGTCTACCACTGTGGATGCTTGGTTGGGTGGATCAGTTGTGAGCCGACATGAACTGGTTGCTTGCCTTACTCTTCCACGAGGGAGTCCTGGATGAGCAGTTCTTGCAGCTCCAGTAGCTTCAAGATGAGACCTCTCCCAACTTTGTTTTTGAGGTTGTTAACATCTCCTTCTACGAGTTTGAGAAGTTTTTAAGGAAGCTAAGAGGACTCTCGTAATTCCCTTCATCTCTTTGTTCATCCTAACACTTAAATTCAATGTTGTTTTCACTGTTTTTTGTGTTCTTATTTTTTTCTTGTTTTTGTTTGTTGTGCGATCTGGGATTAGTTGATATGGATATGTTTATATATGGGATAGTTCTGATAGACAGTTCTCGGACTACAGGAAGATGGGAATTCATCTGAATTAGTTCTCGAACTACACAATTTTTTTGTGTTTTTTTATTTTAATTTTGTGTTCCAATCTTTTGATCAACTGTGTTTGATGTTCAGAGATGGCTTTTCTTTTCCTTTTTTTATTTATTTTTATTTTTTATCTTCAATGCAATGGTTATGAAACTCTGCTTCGAAGAAAAAAGGAAGAGTACAATAGGTTCGAAGCGCTATCTTACTACGACGAATAGAAAGGTAATGTCACACTTGAGATGGTTATACGTTTGTTGGTGGAAAAATTTTATGTCTTTGCCTACTCATCTGGTATTATTATTTTTTCATGAATGTTCATAACGGATACATGTTCATCCAATTATTTAAACCATGCTTTACTTCTGTGATTTCATTCCCCTGTTTAATTTGAACTCTAATTTAGACCCATCTTCTCTTTTTGATGGAACTACAAGTTTCGCTGATGTTTACTATATGGGTCTGTTATATGCCTAATGTTTACTATATGCCTAACTATATGATCTATTACATCATATTGGAATTTTGATTTTTTTCAATATATTTCTTTATGTTCTTCTTTCTTTGTGTGAATAGGTGTATTATTGCAAGAAGGAAATTATACAGTGTTCAGATTTACATGGGAGCCTTTGAAAGATGATGTTAGAACTTTAAAGAAAAGAAGTAATCTATTTTTTTTATATTTATTTATCATCATGATTCTAATGTTTTCTAATCTTTTTTTTTTAAAGGTAAAGTCCATACGAGAAAAAGGTAAGCTCAAAATCCTTTATGTTTTGAATTATTTGTTCTTAGTCATTAACATCTCAATTAGATAATCTTTATTTTTAGTAGAGGATTTTTTTTTCTATCATGTCAATTAAATTTTGATTCGAGTTGGGATATGATCTGTATGTTGTTTTGCATACTGTATTCCAGGTGTCATTGTTTCAAGATGTTTGAATTTTTTATTATTATTATTTATTCAGCAAAGTCATGTAGACTTTTAACTTGAACTATGCTAATTAACATGGGTGCTTAGTTACTTGGATTTGAATAATTCAATTATCCTTATGGTGTTTTTTCTTTTTCTGTTTTCCTTATCTGCCACCCAATTTTACTATTCTTTTTCAAACTTTGATGAAGTATACTGAGCTAGGTTTCCATCATTCTTGCACATTCCGAGATTATTGATCAAAATTTTATTTATTAGGATCATGGAGCAAAGACTAATAAGATTTGAACATAGCTTTTATCTTCAAAATCTATTGAACTAGGTTTTTTCTATACTTATCTTTCAACCATCTTACAAAATTCATGTGCATTTTGGTTCTTTCTTATAATTCTAAGAGGCTAACTAGGTCGATCTAATATATTTTAAATCATGTTGTGGCATGGAGATTGTGGGACCAAAGGAATACACCTGTTCCACCACATTACCTCCTGTCCAAATACAAGGTTTTAACCATGAGATGGCATGCTTTGCCATATTTTAAACCTAAATGTGTTGTCATCGTCAAATGTCTTTTCTTAATTAGGAGTTGGGACTCTCGGGTGCGAGGTTGCTATGTATGCTTTTATGGTAAGTATCGAAAAACCTATTGAAGAGATTATTTGTTACTAATTGTTCGATGATGAGTTGTGTATCCATCTGCAGATAAACTCAACGGTGTCAGGTAGCGATGTCTAATCCACTTAGGCAGTGTCTTACACATTTCATAACTGCTTCAATGCATGATGGTGATTTGAAAGCCACTATAGTAGTTAAAAGTTTTAAGCGAATATTTTTATCCACGCAAACTTATTTTTCCCGAACATACAATCATAGAGAGGCACACTGTGATAAGGATTTTATTTCTCAATCCTCTAGCATCTGGCCATAATTTTTGTAGGAAGCAGAATGTATTGTGATGGCAAAACCAATGCCAGGCCAACCTGTGCTAACTTAAGAATAGAACAATATGCTTGAAGAATGTGAACTTTTTCAAGATTCGATTGCTTCTCATGATGTAGTTTTCCTATTGACTAATACAAGAGAAAGTATGACTTCCAACAATTCTTTGTGCACATCCTGACAAGACTTGTCACTTTAAAAAAATTCTTTGAATTGTTTTTATCATAATTATTATTAGTATTGAGATTTTTATAATTATTTTATTATTTAAAAAGAGCAACCCTTCATCATACTAATTTCCTTTCTTTGGTAATTAATAAATAATTTACAAAGCTATGTTTAGGAGAAGAAAAAAATAAAAGAAATTCTTTGTTCGTATACTTTTTATTTTATTTTATATATACTTGGTATATATGCACAGACCAAAGTTACATGATGTGTTAATTTGAATATCCAGTTTACTGAATCTTGCATTACTTTGGAGGGTTGGAGAAGATTTTGTATTTCAATCAATGATAGTGATTCTTGTTTAGTCAGTTTCTAAATTGCTTATCAGTGCAGACAATATATCTTCCAATAAAAATACCCCCAAGTCCAAGTTCAATCCTTCTTAATAGAACCTCACTTTTAAATTCAATATCAACCTATGGACTCTCGTCGGCAACATTCTATTAATGGCAAGGCTTGTGAGAATCTCATTCAGTTAGACTATAAGAGGGAATTGTCCAATCTAACCCAATACATGTTCATGTTTAATGAAGAATAGTTATAAGAAGAACAATAACGCTATTTCTCTTTATAGGTCTAATTCTATCATTTTGCCTGTTTTAAGTGGGAGAAACATATATTCATAGTTTGAGACTGTTTTCTTTTGTCTGACTTATTGCTTTCTTTTGGTTGACTTATTGCTTTTACGTAACACTGCTTCTCCATTTTGCTTTTGTAGTACTAATTGAGCTTATTTCTTTCCCACTTCTGTTTGGATGCTTTTTGTCTCTATTAGTTGAATGTAGAGTTTGTTTTGTTTTATCTATTTCTTTCTCTCTATTGTGAAAAAAACTCCATACATCCATTAATATTTTCTTCCCTTTTACCACACAACATGAAAATTGCAAACTAATTGGTGATAGTAGATGTGCTTGCTTTTTTTTTTTTTTTGCAAGACCTTTGTTTGGGTAATTCAAAATTTACCAATTTGTTCATCTTCATTTTTTTTGATTGATTTTTATGTTTTTTGGTGTGTGTGTGTGTGTGTGGGGGGGGGGGGCTAAAAAAATAATTCAAAAAAAATGTAGGTTTATCACGTGCAACGCACGTGCATTATTACTAATAGTATATATATGTAGATGATATTAATAATAAAAAAAGGAAAAATTACCAGAAGCTGCATTAAATGAAATTTGTTGACTTTTTGTTGCTTAAAAGTTTTAGGACAAATTACAATCACCTCCTTTGAGGTATGCATAAATTACAGTGACCTCCCTTCATCACCTATCAAAAATAATAGTTACCTTCCTTGAGGTTTGAAGAGAGGTCACACTTACCTCCCTTCTTGTAACGACCCGAACCAGATTTTTCCAATTTCATGGGTAATCCAGTCAAAGCGTCACCTTCACCTCGTATTTCTACAAGAGTGGCAACACAACAATTAAATCATAAGCGGAAGTCCTGAGCAGTTCTAGTAAGATATAAGTAACT
>JAUPMG010042005.1:0-14217 GCA_031762675.1 Pachysandra terminalis | reverse complement strand
TTTTTTTCTTATCTTCTGCTCTTTCTTCTTGTAATAGTTTCTTTCTTTTACTCTTTCTTCTTTTCTACTCTTGTAACTTCCGCTCAACTATCTCGTGTAATCCTTCCATTTGTAACGGTTACCCCAACATTACGGGGATCACACACTCGTTAACTGGTCTTGGTGTTGATTCTTTTGAGGAACACTTTACTGTGTGAAGAAGATCATACCCCCCAAATAGGGTCGAGGGGAATGTTTAAATACTTTGTGTAAAAATTATATTAAGTTTAAAAAACATAGTGATATATTTTTCAGAAGTTTTTCTTTACTTTCTGTATTTAAACTTCATTACTATGCATTTTTCTTTGGCTCTTGCTGTGGTAAAACCCATACTTTGTTACTGTATCTAAGCCTATATCCTGTTGTCCGATTTGCTAAGTGTAGCGTAGGCTTTAGGAACTTGGTTTTAGGCACCTGAAACAACAAAGTAACAAAAAGTCTTAGGTACCAATCACAGTTGTGGAAGAAGAAAAATTACCAATAGTACATGAATGTTTAGGTACATGGGTAGGAAAATCTGAAGAAGATTATAATCAGTACATTTTGATAAAAAATATGAAAAAAATCTCAATATTATTAGTGCTAGTTTAAATACTATAACAGATATGTTAGGTGGTCTGATTAACCGAATCGACCATAAACAAACTGCACATCAGTACTATATCGAGAAAAAACTCGATTCCATTGATTTCTACTTAAACAAAGAAGAAATCAATATCACTTCCAGAATGGATTTTTCCTAGTGACAACAAACCACCAAGATTATTCTTCGGAAATAAAGAAGAAATAAAAACAATTACTTCTTTTTCTTATAATGAAAACGAATATCATATTGTAAAAGAAAGAAAGTATTACAAGAAGAAAGAAAGAGCAGAAGATAAGAGAGAAAAGAAGATTGTTGTCCAGAAGATGTCTTCCTCTGGTTGTAGAATTGCCTATTTATAGGCCTCAGACCCTAAACACTCAGAATTCTGGTTGAATTCATGAAGTTTCGTAAGAAAATACAGCTGTTTAGTCAATAAGTGTGTTCACTATTCCGAATAGTGATTTTTGTCTTCTATGAACAATGATGAATAGTGCTCCACAACAGTGTTTTGCTACAGTGCTCTGCTACAGTGTTTTGCAACAGTGCCCCACTACAGTGTTTCGTAATAATGTTTCTGCTATACTAATGTGCTACAGTATGCTACAACAGTGTTTCTGCTATAGTGTTCCATTTCAATCTGGCTCCATTGCTTAGGGCTCCATTGCGTTTTCTAGATTGTGATAATAAACGCAGTCTTCATAGAATTCATTTCCAATGTATGAGGATGAAGTAGGGCTTTGAATCCACTGTTATTTGTGGAATTCCTCAAGTTTCTATGCTTCGATAGCAAGTTCGATGGGAACATCTAGTTCATGTTTTTGAACTAAATTGTTCAAGAGTGACCAGATTTTGTTTAAATTTGGTTCATTCTTTTTTCGTTGTTCAATTGATCCTCCTCTTGTGACGATGTTTGTAATGGTTTCCAAGGGGAAAGTCCAGTTGGGAGAGGCAATTTGTGTTACAAAAATTCTTCTTCCATTAGTGGCAAAAGAGGCGGTGATGAGATTCATCTGTTGAAGCAGATGTCTGGCCTTCTGTGAAAGATTATGAAATTTTCAATCCAGTAGGTTGCTGGACGAATATATTGTGCGACAGTAGTGGAACTCACCATTTCTTCGGTTAATTCCCAATCGTCAGTTGGCTTTAAATCCCAAATCTGATATAGTTGGAATAGTTTTTCTCTTTCACACCAGCTGATTGAACTAGAAATCCAGAAATAGTAAATAGTGGATGATGTCGAACAATGATGATAATACATTAACATTTGTTTTATAAAAAAGGAAAAATTTGATAGTTTTTCTAGATCATTTTTTTTTTATGAAAAATAGTTTATTTACAAGACCAAGATCAATGGGGTTTATAGAAATGTTTTTCAGAAAAAATTGTAATTTTGAAACGCCTTCAGTATTATTAATATGATCACTAAATTCAGAGAAAATTTGTTTAATTTTCTCTTTATGAAATTCAACTCGGGGTAAAATCTTGTTTAGAAAAATTTCGGGATGAAGGATATTTTTTGCTTTTTCAAAAAGACAATCTTTTTATTTTATTAAAAATAGGATCTGATTAGTTATTTACCAATATATCAGATATTTGTAGAAACTGTTGAATTTGATTAAAATTCGAAATATTGGTCCAGTCTAATTTTTTGAAAAGAGAAACAATGAGTTGGGATAACTCATCATTTTTGTTTTGGGCTTCAACTAGTTTGTTTACCAGTTGATGTAAATGTTGACGAAAAGGTCTTTTTTGGTTTAGCTTATGAGATTTCCAGAGTTTGTTAATCGCATCATATAACTCATGCCTTAATCCCAGATTAGGAAAATCTGTTGGCTCACTTACAATCTCTTGGTTAGAAAGTGTTTGTGAATTTTGCTTTTTAGCTTGATTAGCTAAATAAGCATGTTCATGTGAAAACATTTTGTTAATGTTTTCTTTCTCGTGAGAAGTTCTCTTTTTTAAACTTTTTTCGATCTTCAATTTTCCTTTTTTGGGAAACTTTTTTTACTGAGATCCAATTAGACATCCGTTTTTTCGGGGCTTTTAGATAGTTATTGCAAATTCCTGCAAAAGAATTAGATGTGATTGAATAATCATGAATTATATCACTATGGTTGTTTACTATAAATGCGGGACTAGAATGAGGACTGTTTGTCTCTTCTATTAAATTTTTGTCAAGCAAATCTTTTATTTGCAATTCAAATTCAAATTCATCTATATCTTTTTTGGTATAGATCATTGGTTTGACACGAATTATGATATTGGGATCTCTTAGTTTAAGAGAACAATATCTAGGATTCTTATCGCATAATTTTAGTGGATTTTCACTAAAATTTTCAGATAAAGATTGATAAACCCAATGAGTATTTTCAAGGAGTTTTGTTTCAACTTCTTTTTTAAGTGGTGTAAATTCTCTATCACACTTGTATTGGTGATATTGTAGTAAAGGTAAATCTATAATCTTTTTATTTAGAGAAAAAGAAATAGAATTATGATTTATATGTATAGGTAAATAATTTATTAAAAATTTGTTTCTTAATAAAAAATCACCATGCATATATTGGAAAGCATAATACCTTAGGTACAACAAATTTATGTTTGTTTAACCAAATTGGTATTTTCTTTGCTTTGTTTTGTACTGAGGTTTCTTTACCATTAATACCTGTAACTCGAATAGGGTGTTTCATTAGAGTCTATTTTTCAGAAGGAATTGCATTGAATTGACAAGAAGAGATGGTTGCCCCTGTGTCATCATTCTACCAACATGGTAAAAGATGAAGTTAAAAGCATTGGAGATTTTAGTCAGAGTGCTTCTTTAGGTTTGCCATTTGTTTCTGTCTGCTTTGAGGGATACCTTGCACTGGAAGGAATGGGGTCAAACAGTATGATCAGATGGCTGTAATATTACCGAAAGTGCTAGAAGATGGCAAGGATGTCCATTGTAGTGCATACAGAGATAGAAGTTTTATCATTCAATGAAGAGGAAGAAGATGCTGAGATGCAAGTAAACTTGGTTGCAATAGGTGTGAATGGCAGATAACCAGAGTTGAAGACATTGAAATGGGGAGAGGATGATAGAAAGGGCTTTAAGGGTAAAAGTTACTATTTTCTGGTGCCTACATTTGCTGAACCATACTGAAGCGGGAAGTCCATATGATATAATTTTGAAAAACTTCAGGAAGTTTGCTGTTATTTCTCCAAAGAAACATGCACAAAATGACAGATAGTAGATAAATATATAAAAGGATGTCATAAAGATTATTGCATTAATACTTTCATCAAGAAATTTAATCCTTTCAGATTTGCATCCTCCTTGCTTTGACTCATTTAACTACCCCAAAAAGCTTTTTCTACAATTATGATAGCTAGAAAAATCAGATATTTCCAAAGAAGATGCTTCTGGTTTTCAGAGTATCATCATCAGTAGTTAATCACTTCAATAATAGTTGTATTAAGATTAACTTTGAAACGTTGAAGGTTCTACACAAATTCATGTCACTTATCTGTTATAACTGCGTAGAAAATATTGATTATTGGTTGTGTAATCTGAACACTTTCTGATGGACTAGAACTGAATTCTTGCCATATTCTGGGTTCCTACGATATTTACGTCTCAGGCTCCCTATTTTATCCTATTGCAATAGTAGTTCTTTTTCCTGCAAACACTCTCGATAGGTGCTCAATTGAAGATATACATGCACAGACAGTAATACATTTATTTATTTGTATGGGTGCATGTACTTGTTTACTGCATCTGCGTGTAGTAGAACCTACATAAATTGTTTGTCTTGTTTTTTTCCACAGTGAAACACTCCTGATCTTCTTCGCACCTCAAGTTATAAACTTCCTTATGTCGGTTCCTCAGGTATGATCAAACATAAACTCCTTATTCAACCCGGAAGATTTTTCAAGAAAGCTAGACATCCCAAAGCATTGAATCTGCATTGTCGTTTTCTATTAGCTTTTTGGCTGGTGCAAATGTCCACGTCATCGTTTGCCAAGGTAGTCTTTGAAAACTCTCATGGGAACTTTATATTCAGAACTGAACTTGTGAAAATGAACAATTACCGTTACTCTGTGTAGATAATCCTCAATTACATCTTATAACCTTTGGCTTCTGCAGATTTGATCCGGAGACAGGACTACTAACTGGGACAAACGACGGGACACTTGTAAACTTCTTCTTGAGACATTTGGGGCCGAAATCAGAAAAATCACTTTGCCTCTTACTTCTTCTTTTCCAGGTAATGTTCCATGCTTTTGACTCGCTCTCCTTGCCATGCTCACACTAATCCTATATTTCATTCGGGACCATCATAAGAATAAATTTGTCATAATTTTGAACAGGCTGCTGGATGCTGCTTCTGCTTTTTCCTGAGGTGGTACCTTGCTGGTTGGTACAAATGAGTGGCTATAAACCTGAAAACAGTCTGTTGGTTGTCTGATCAACCTGAAAACAGTCTGTCTAGTCTTTGCCACCTGAGTAAGATTAGTCCTCATAGACTTTAACATTTTTTTTTTATTGCTATAGAAGGTTTAACGCATTGTAACATGCTACGTATATGTATATCTGACTGTTGAAAACACAATGTACTTGCATCTTCAATTAATAAGATTTTTTGAGGGTTTTGGCGATATAATACCGGACTTCCTTATTTTTTTTTTTGGTACGAAAGATCCAGACTTCTTGTTCTTTACAAGCATGAGCTAATGCTGAAATTTTACATTTTGGAAGTCTTGAAGTGGAATTCTGTTGCATGTTAATAATCAATAGTCTTGAGTAGGAAGGATGCACCCGAAACCTATCAGACTACCCTTAACAGTAGGAAGGATGCATTTTTACCCTAATTTTGCAGGTATAGTATCCAAAATTTTTTGTTTCAGGTGATAGAGCCGAACCCGTTTAGAAGGTTTCTGTCCCAGGTTTATAGATCTGGATCATAATTGGGTCCAATTTTGGTTCTATAGAAGATGGATCCGTTAATAATTGGGTCTATACGGATATACACGATAGAACTAAACCTGTTTTATAAAAAAATAATTTATATTTAAATATTTCATTAGTTAAAATTTTGATAATTAATTATAATATTAATTAATTAATTTAATCAAAATTAAATGAAAGTTGATCTAAATCTAAATTTATGGAATAAGATCATTATCATGATAATGGAAATATATTAATATATTAAGTTTCGCATACCGACGGGTACTTGTTAAGAATTGGGTATTTGCGGGTTTGGTTATGAGACAAAGGGTGACATCGTGGATCCAGAACCAACAAGACTCGGAACAATCCCATATAATAGAGTTCGATTTTGGGACTTTTTGGATCCAATTCGAACCCGACCCGTTGACACCCTTATTCACACCATTCCTCTAAATCTTATTGGTGTCATTTCTAAGCAATAAACCCTAGCTTTCAACTTTAGGTTAAAACCTTTTGATTAGTCTCAGCACAAGTGGTTCATCCAGCACCCATCACTCAAAAAGTTTGATGCTAAATGGGATATGGAATGGTGAGATCTCTCTTCTTTTCTATAAATAAAGGGTAAATCACTTGGACAGCTTATAATTTGACATAATATTCCTTGCTATAATGTATTACTCTGTTTTTGGTCTCAACCACGTGGTGTCCCCACACCCATTTGGGTGTGGGACTAATCCACGTTAGGGGCGGGAGCAATCATGGTAAACCCCTGGCCACTAGTGCTTCTAGTGGGATTCGAACTCCAGACTTACCTCCGGAGACGCCCACTAGAGCCTAACTTGCTACAAGCTGAGCCACACATCGGTGGTTTGCTATAATGTATTACTAACCACTAAGGAAGGTTGAGGAACATGTTGTTTGTGTTTACCAATGCTCGAAGACATGCCCAGTACGTCCTATATGTAAATATACTTTTAAGTTCATCACTCTCAATGCAAAAAAGGATAACTTCTTCCCCCATAATATATGGTTTAGAAATTCTGGTTCACATTAAACATTCAATATTCTTTGTTCCAAGAAAGCAGTATGTTGGAGGTGTTTGCTATCGACTTGGTTTACAAATTGAATGAAATATTTAGTTTTATTTAAAGAGAGGTTACACTATGAGAGGGTACTCTTTTTTTTTTTTGAAAAGCACCCAATACTAGACCCTTGCCTATTTTATTAAGAATAAAGAAAATATCAGACTAAAGGGGGGAGGGGGAGACATCCAACCTTACCCTAACCTAATACAAAAGGCTTATCTAATAAAACTTCTCATAAACTAATTCAAAAACCCACCCATATACAAAATAGAATAATATGAGGTTCAACAATCTAGATTTGTCCATTCATAAACATATTCTTGCAAGAAATTCAAGATCGTATCCAGTAAATTAGTATATAAAATTTATATAAACATAAATAGAATACCTGTAGATATATTATTACGTTATTACTACGATCCTTTAAAGTATATATCAAAATTTGACAAGTTGATCTTCTCATCTCTTCTTTACCATATACAATGCTCTCAATTGGTAGAGCTTGTAGTGTCGTGAGAGGAGGGACCAATACCATGTATTTATAGTTATAAAATTGGTATCACCATTGATGCTTCACGTTAAGGTGATAGAAACTTACGAAATGAATGTACTTAACGTGTTCTCCTATTAAGACTCTTTAGGCCTACACTTTCAATATACCATGGATATGTTATTGTTAGATTTATGTAATGGACCGACTTAGTTGGTCCAACTCAGTTGGACCGATCCGGTCCCACTTTAAATAGGGACGTCCATACTTATTAGAAGTGAGGATGAATATCTCCTTTTAGTTAGGAGATAGAGTCTTAGGTTGAGTAGAGTTGAGTCTTCTATACATAGAAGACGACTCCTCCCTACCCTAATAAGGATTCCATGTTTTTGGCTATCTCTAACCTAAGAGAATCTCTATTCTCTCATCTTCTCTTCTTCCTTTTGAGATCTAATTTTTGCTTCTGAGATTCTCATACAGAGATTTGGTCGTTTGAGTGTGGGAACATTGTGAGTGGTTCTAGTAATCATATATTTTGATGTATGATGTTTTTGGTTCGATAGAGATCTTCCATTGCAGATCTAGGTTCTTGTGCATCGAGGTATGTGATCCGATTTGTCTACAACCTTTAGTTATAAACACATATGTTATAGTGTGACTAAGGTGCATTGGACCTAATGTACATTAGCGATTACCAAAATCTAGATTGATCCTTACCACAAGCTATCAAATAGGGTATGATCTAATCCTGTTTTTTCTCAAAAATCAAATCATAATTATCTATGCTAACTCACATATAGATAATCTTACATTCTCCCACTTGGGGCGGAATAGGTTATTAATAAAAATATAATTCTTAAAATGACTCTACCAGATTAGCTAAACTTGAAAAGACATGTTGAGTGGCCACTGATTAATAACAACACCTTAAAAAGATCTAGACTTTGTCCAATAAACCACTAATACCAAATCATGAAAGACATTACATCTCCTTATGGATATAAGACTATTTTCATGGTTTTAGTACTAGTATCCTTATCGACATAAGTCACCAAACAAGCATAGTCTGTGTAGTATGGAAATAGCATGAAATAATGATCAACCATGCCTTTCTCCAACATTGGTCCAAACTTTATTGTCTTAAAATAAGACCTTTATGCTTCAACAAGAAACCTATATGTTTCAAGATAGGGACCTTGAGTTATGCGAGAATCAAATAACTATAAAAACTATAGTATGATCATAATATATGATTGTCTAAAATTAGAGGAAATAATATTGAACTCCCACTAACCAAATATATTAAAACTTTTCACAGGGCCCATATGTGGAACATGCTTCTTAAACAATGTAGGAGGTAAACCTTTGGTCAAGGGATCGGCAATCGTCTCCTATCGGTTCCCAAGCTGATTTGATGGACAAATTTTCATTTGGTTCTTTTTTCATATCAACCTGTCCTTATTCTTATCAATTCATAGTTGAATTGATCACAAGATGTCTTGTGGAAGGGCCACCAATACACTTTTTATATTCCAAATGCTATACTATTTTCCTTGACTTTTAAATTAGGATCAATGACAATATTATTTTGCACTTGGTATTCCTAATTTTAAGAATAGCGGCTCATATTTCTGAACAACCAGTTCGGTATTCATAGTAGTAACAACTACCATTCTTCATTTTTTCCCCATAAAGGATTATGACAATCCTTTTCCATTCGTCACTTTCCAACCCATCTTGAGATGAAAATCCTTAGAGGATTTAAACCCCAAAACTACCTTCTTCTTTCGGACAGTTATTTTTTTTTTTTTAAGATAATCAATGTCTTATTAACTTAATATTATCATTGTAACCCAACAAGAAGTTATTATAGTCTAAATTCTTTTCAACACATCAGTAGAAAGAGGTAAAAAAAAAGGGGGTATGCCTAAAAGGTGTGTATGGGCATAACTAGAAAGAACACTTTCAATAATTGTTAACTTCCCTCCAAATGACAACAATTTACCTTTCCAATTAGCAGCATTCTTTCTAGTTGTATTAATCAATTTATGGAAGAACTCCACTTTAGTTTTTCCTTTAAATAGTGCCACACCCCAAGTAATCAAGAAGAAAAGCACTTCGATAAAACCTAGAACAAGCCTTAATCATTTCACACCTTGCATTATTGGTATTAGGAGAAGGAAAAATAAAAACAACTCTTGGTTATATTAACCTTCTGTCCAGAACAACTCTGTTACTTTTTTAGAAACTTTTTTAGCCCCTCAAACCATGCTTTTCTTCTTATAGGTATACATACTCTAAAAGAAGAAAACTAGCCTATGTTCCCTTGTTCAAAAATTTGTTTCAATCCGCTACTTGAAGCTTCTTTTACTATTATGAACAAATATGAAGGTAGAGGATCCTCTTGTCTTAATCCTCTAGTTAATTTTAAGAAACCATGAGTAATCTACTTTAGGAATAAGAGGCAACAAAGAAAAAGTGTAAGAAATGGGAAGATCGCCACCTTCAAAAAACTCTTTCACAGCCTTATACACATCCAAACCAATAATGTCCTAACACGATTGGAAGAAGTAACCAATAAGCCGATCTCGTCCTAGATCACTATTAATAGATAGATTAGAAATTGCTTGTTTCACTTCAGTTCCATCAAGGATTTTAGTTAATAAAAGATTATCCGCTTCTAGATGGATGAAATATGAAGTCTTTCTTGTATATAATTTAAAAAATTAAGAACAAATAATTTCTATTGCACAAATACAAAACCCAATACACATGTATCAATAAGGTCAATGTAGGTTTTAAGTGTTGTCCGTATGGCCTTTCCAAAGGGCCCCCCCCTTCTAGATGGATAGCCATGTCATTGCTTTGTGTCAAAAAACTCATGTCTCACTCGGTTGAGATAAACCAAAACTCATTGAAATATTTATATGATATTTTGCTAAAAGAATCTCAATTACTAGACCAACTTAATAAGCTTCCAATGCGTGAAGAAATCATTCAGGGTAAATTTTTTAGAATTAATTAGTTGACATTGGTGATAAAAATAGAATTCTTTTCATCCCTAATATGTTAATTCATTTGACAATACTTGGATAACAATTTCAACTCAAAGTAGAAGTCAATTTATGACATTTTCAAAATTTATTTAAATCCTTTAAGCTTGTTAATGTTAACCAATTTCTATTATTTATTCAACTACGTATAAATAGAAAAGCTAATAATTATCTAAAATTGAGGAAGCTGATTCCAAATAGGAAGAGATATATATATATGATGTTATCAACTACGTTAAGCATTTCATTAACCAGGGATATTGTATCAAAAATTCAATCATGCTTTATTAATTTAATACCTATTGAAATGTAGTACTGGAAATTTTAAGTCATTATATATCTATGAGTCTATGTAGATGTTTGGCATAAATTTATAATGAATTCAAATCATCTAAAGTCTTCCTGTAAAGGGAAGAAACAATATCCAATGAAAGCTAGCCACATAAGCATGGCACGATTGACAAAATCATGTGATTTAAACAAATTAATGGATGTTGACACTTTGTGGTTTAAAAAAATTAATTAATATGGACAGTGTCTCAGCCATGTCAGGCTTATGTATCTAGTTTTCATTGGCTATTGTTTCTTCCCTTTATGGGAAGGACCTTAGATGATTTGAATCTATTTGCAATTAAAATAAAAACCAATTAATAGGCTCGTATTAGAATGATTTTACTCAAAATCAAAATATTTCAAAAAGCTGCATTCTATGCAAGAATTTATAAAAAAAATTAAATAAGATTTTTTTAAACTAGATTTAGAGAGAGGATATAATAAAATGTATTGGGATTTTATTGAAAAAGGTCTTCTCAAACTAGGTCTTAATTCTTATTAGGCCAAACTAATAATGCAATAGATAACCATTCCTATGTGTTTAGTTCTTTTTAATGGAATCCCACTAAAAGCTACTAAAAGAGAAAGAGGACTTTGCCAAGGTGATCCACTATTGCCATACATTTTCTATAGCTTGAATGAAAATTTTTCTAAGTGTTTACAACAATATTTAGAGAAGAAAAAAATTTTAGGAATTAAAACTAGTCCTTATCCTTCTCATATTACTCATTTACCTTTTTGTTGATCATTGTCTTATATTTAACAAGGCATTGATAGGATATTGTCTCCTTATCAAATCTATTCTAAGTTTCTTTTCTTTTTTTTTTTGTTGGTATTTTTCTTGTCTACCTATTAATTGCTTAATCAAGTATTAAATTTAGTGAAAACGTACATCCCAGGGTCCGAGAAGTATCAAGTAAAACTATTAAAGTACCTATTAAAGAAAATCTAGCTTGGCATATTAATCTTAACTCATAAGCCTAATGAATTTCATTTTAAATAGCTATTTTTGAAATTATAATCTAAGTGTAATATGTAGAAACATAATTCTTGTCAATTGCTGAAAATTACTCTTATTAGGTCCTCTCTTGAAATTATCTTGGCACATTATTTAAAGCATACTCTTTGAAAAGTGGGTGATAGTAAAACAATCAAAGTTTATAAAGGAAATTGAATTCCAAACCTATTTCCTCTTGACAAAAAATTGCTTAACCTAATCAATAGTCAACTTGTTCATAAGTGAATAGATAATCGTATAGAGTAATGGAGTATGAATAAACTATAATCCACTATTACTTTAAATTTACTGAATAAAATTTTAGCTACTCCACTCCATTTAAGATATATCAAAGATGCCTTATTTTGGCATTTTCTTCAATTAGGAAAATTAATTGCAAAAAATTACTTATACAGTCATGAATACTTCGACCAAGAAGCCCGATCTAAATTGGAAATTTCTTTGAAAATTTAAGAAACATGTTTGCATGACATATGACACTAGATTGCATATATAATACGAATGATCCTTAAACATCATCATTCTAACACAATAGAAAAACAAATTGTTCTTGTAAAATAAAGTTTACATTCTTTATTCAAAAAAAAATAATGTTAGATGTGCTTGAAATATCTCTTTTCATCTTCTTTTTTCTTTTTCTTTTTCTTTTTTTGCAAAAATAAAAATTAAAAAAATGAGAAGTTATTATTCTTCAACTATGGAGTTGATGATGTAATTTAAAGTTTATTTTAAAGTAGCACTGATATGAGAAGTGTTAGAATAGGACCATCTAAAAAAATAATAAACTAAGAAAGAAGATATTTCTCACAAAATTATCCTTTACCTTAGTAATGAATATTTTTCTACATCCTATCTTGTAGGCGCTTTTCAAAAAAAAATAAAAATAAAAATAAAGAGTGCCCTTTATGTTATATTTCCAGTAGTACACTCTTGCCTACTACAGGGATATGATTTTTATAAGAATTTAAAATGGAAGTGATGGAGTAAGGAGTTAACAGGAATCTGTGGCAATTGGGATGTAGATATAGGCATAACTACGTGTACTGGAGTGGGTTGGAAGAGAGAAGGGATGTTGGGTGTAGTCAATTATTATCTAGTTTCTTATTCGCCGTCCATTGTATCCAAAATCAAATGTGGCAGTGAGGTGGGTCTTATTTATATAATTCATCCCAATTATGGGTAAAACCATATTAAATTCGCGGAATCAAAGGTGGCATTGAGATGTGATCTTATTTACATAATTTGTCCCAATTAGGAGGTGCATCCACATTAAATTCATGGATTTACAAATTCATGATAATTATATTGCTAAATATCATAGATTTTAAAGTGAAGAGCATGCTTCCTTGCAAAAAATTTAAAATGTGACTTGTGGTTCATTTAATGCATCTCCATTCTGACATGAAGTTGAAGAAAGCATTACATTAAACTTTTTCTCTCTCATTTCTCTCCCACGGGGCTATATAGTCTGGAGCTTGGAAGTTGTAGCATCGGTTGCAACGTACATCCACACACGCCATGCATCCATAGGTTTGCATGGATGAGTGCCACGTGCCCAGGATTCTAGAAGCTATGATGGAGTCTGGATGTGTGGTGTGCACAACTGTGAATGTATGGTGTGCATGGATGCACACTACAACTTCCCCACTCTAGATGGTATGCTCCCCCTGCGGCCGCATCGTTTGGCGCATAGAAGCTACAGCATCGGCTACAATGTGCATTCATGCTCGCCACACATCCACATGTGTGCAAGGATGCACGCAACACTCATAGACTCCCTCACACCTTCGATGGATGGAGTCGAGACGCCTGGCTTCAATTTTCACACTCTATACCTTATACTCCCCCCCTCATGAGACCATATCGTTTGGAGTGAGGAAGCTGCAACATCAATTGTAGCGTGCATCCACACACGCCACGCATCTATAGACATGTGTAGACGTATGGCATGCATCCAGACTTCTAAAAGGTGTGATGGGAGTTTCGACGCACCGCACACATGTGAACGCGTGGCATGAGTGCATGTTCGCTGCAACTTCCACACTCTAGACAATATGTTCCCCCCATGGGGCCATATCGTCAGAGTGTGGAAGTTGTAGCATTGGTTGCAGTGTGTATCTACATGCGCCATGCATCCATATGCATTCATGGATGCACACTCTAACGTGCATCCACACGCTACGTGCTTAGACTCCATCATAACTTTTAGAAGTTTGGATGAGTGGTATGCATCCACGCATGCATATGGATGTGTGGCGTGCATAGATTCACACTGCAGTCGATGCTACAACTTCCACACTCTGACCATATGGCCCCATGGGGGGAATATGCTGTCTAGAGCGTGGGAGTTGTAGTGTACATCCACTCATGCCACGCGCTCACATGTGTGTACGGCATGCGTCCATACTCTCATCATACCTTTTAGAAGTCTGGATGCATGGTGCACATCTACGCATGTCTCTAGATGCATAGCATGCGCGGATGCACGCTATAGTTGATGTTGCAGCTTCCCCACTCCAGACGATATGGTCTTGTGAACGGGGAGCATATCGTATAGAGTGTGAAAGTTGAAGCCACACGTCCAGACTCCATCCATCGAAGGTGTGATGGAGTCTATACATGTTGCGTGCATCCTTGCACACATGTGGATGTGTGGCATGAGTTGATGCATGTTGCAGTCGAT